>ML675611.1:41194314-41293475 GCA_007922155.1 Mesoclemmys tuberculata
CTACGTTTGCTTATCCTTCCATCTAATTTGAATTGAATCAACTCATGGTCACTCGAACCAAGATTGTCCCCTACCACCATTTCTTCTACGAGGTTGCAGCATGCACTTGTTCAATTCATTAAAAATTTCAACACAAACACCTAAGTACACTAAATGTCCTGGTTTTGAATATGTCATGCAAGTTTATTTTACGTAGAAGGAATCCCAAAAAGATTATTATAAAAGGAGTCAATTATGACCTTATGAAAACTCAACTGAAAACAGATTTTGATTTATGTAAAATTATTAAATATAATTAAAGTTAAGTGATTTTCAGCATTTAGTATTATCTTGTTTAAGGGTCCCTTTTTACAGAGGAGAAGCAGCAAAAGAACAACATGTTCATGTAACAAAAATACAACACTCGTCTGTTAACTTTTTTAATTAGCACTGCCTCTCTGACTTAGTATGTTATTTCTTATACAGCAAGGAGAGCAATTAGGAAAAAAGACCAAAGGAATGGATTTAAAGCCAATAAGAAAATACATGAAGATAATTTTCTTCCAGTGTTCTCTTCTTCTCCTTATAACCATATAGCCTGATTCACTACCCTCTCTACACTACTTCCAATCAACTACTTCTCTGTTCATTCTTGCATATGACGTTTGCTTTGCATATATGACAAATGTTTGCCAGTTTGACCAACCACTTCACATAGCAAAAAATGAAACTTATCTTTGACCACCTCTACACTTCCATACTCACTGTTGATAACCAAGCTTTGTGAGAACCAGAATTTCCCACCCATGTAAAATTTCACATTTCCAAAAATACTGTTCTGAATTAAAACAGGAAATCAGATATGGAAAATGTTCCACAAAAGACTTAAGATTTTGTTTCAGAAGAATCAAGATAGAATTTTCCAAAATGGTCCCACCAATCCTAGGTTTTGGTTCTGCAGTAGTCCACCTGGTAAGGCTGCGGTGAAGCAAGTAAGTCCTGGAAGCCTACACTCACCAGCAGCCAACCAGGCAGGCTGCCAAAAAGGCAGGCCTGGAAGCCCTGGCTCCCAAACTTCCCACCAGGCAAGCTGCCAAGGAGCTGGGCAGTTGGAGCAGAAAACCAGGTAGGTTTCTGTCAAAATCTACATATTCCTGCAGAACATTTCAATTTTGACTAATTGGCATTTTCTGACAGAAAAATGCTTTGTTGGAACATTTCTGACCAGCTCTAGCTGATAATTCCAATATTGTACCCATCACCCAGGCCTGCAGCTTCTGATCTCTACTGTCTTCCCTTCTTCCACAAAGCTGTTGAATCATTCCACTTCTGGTTTATAACAGCTAAAATCCTTGTTCACTGTCTGGTTCATTTCTTGCCTAACTACTCCAATACCCTCCTATCTGGCCTCCCTACTTCTTACATTGCTCTTCCTTCATTCTGTCCCAAATGCTACTGCAGTAACAGGTTTTTTCCCCTCACCTGCCACTCTGCTAAGTTACGCTCCTATTTAAACCCTTTCTTGGGCTGCTATACACTAGAGTTTTGTCAACAAAAGTCAGCTGTACAAATTAAAATGCTTTTCCCACTGATGTAACTCCCCTGCTATGCAGACATAGTAAAACCACCTCAACAAGACTTATGTCAGCTTAATTAGGGTGAGACAGTCAGTGTGGACATTGAGTCCTTTATGGTGGCTGTGGGGCTATCGTTCTTGTTAATTTCTCAGCTCCATTCTTACTACGGTGGCTATGTAAGGTCGACTTACAACCACCATAATAACAATGGAGCTGGGAAATTAACAAGAACGATAGCCCCACACGACCTATGTTAGGTCGACTTACTTTTCTAGTGCAGACAAGACCTGTGTCTTTGCCTTCTGTATCAAGTTCAAGCTTCTTGTCCACACTTTTATGGAGTACCTCAGTGCTGCACTTGCTAAATCATTCTTATTTCTTCCAAAACCTCTTTTTGCTCAGCAAAACTTTCTTCCACCTCCTTTGTATCCTTTTCTAAGTATCACACTGGTGCTTTCTTCATGCTGCCCTTTATGGCTGGAACAGTATTTCACACCTTACTTATAAGAATTTCTTCTCTCACCCATGCACACACATGCACATGCATGCTCCATAAAGCCTAAAAATAAAGGAGAGATCGATCCAAGGAAAGTATTTTAAATAAAGTTATTGAAACATAAACAGGAAATTCTTCTTTAAAAAGAATGTATAAGGATCTCCAAGAATACTATGTTCTTCAAAAACTGAGTTCTCCTCTTTCCACTTATCTAGCCTTCATAACCAGCCTGGTCAGTCATTTTGTTGTGTTCAATTTGGTGATGAATGGCTTAGAGCAGGGACCATATCTTTAGTGGCGTAGAAAGTGCCATGCATACCCATGATCCTAGTTATGTAGTAAGAACGTACCTGTTTCTCGCTTTCCTGGAGAAGAAAGTTTTCCTGTATTGCATCTTGGACAGATGTCTCAAGTCTTTCTTGATTAATGTGAAATACTTTTAATGTGGTCTTGGCCTAAAAATAATAGAATAAAGTAAACTGATTCAACAGTATATCGGAAGATATCTGAAGGTTTTGTTCAACATCTTCATTAATGATCTGAAGGATGGGATAGATTACACCCTCAGCAAGTTTGCAGATGACACTAAGCTAGGGGGAGCGGTAGATACCCTGGAAAGTAGGGATAGGATACAGAGTGACCTAGACAAATCGGAGGATTGGGCCAAAAGAAATCTGAAGAGGTTCAACAAGACAAGTGCAGAGTCCTGCACTTAGGATGGAAGAATCCCATGCACAGCTACAGACTGGGGACTGACGAGCTAGGCAGCAGTTCTGCAGAAAAGGATCTGGGGGTTACAGTGGATAAGAAGTTGGATATGAGTCAGCAGTGTGCCCTGGTTGCCAAGAAGGCTAATGGCATATTGGGCTGCATTAGTAGGAGCATTGCCAGCAGATCGAGGGAAGTGATTATTCCTCTCTATTCAGCCTTGGTGAGGTCGCATTTGGAGTAGTGTGTCCAGTTTTGGGCCCCACACTACAGAAAAGGATATACAGAAGTTGAAGAGAGTCCAGTGGAAGGCAACAAAAATGATTAGGGGGCTGGAGCATAAGACTTATGAGGAGAGGCTGTGGGAACTAGGCCTGTTTAGCCTGCAAAAGAGAAGAATGAGGGGGGGATTTGATAGCAGCCTTTAACTACCTGAAAGGGGGTTCCAAGGAGGATGGAGCTAGGCTGTTCTCAATGGTGGTAGATGAGAAAACAAAGAGCAATGGTCAAGTTGCAGTGGGGGCGGTCTAGGTTGGATATTATGAAAAAAGTTTTTCAGTAGGAGGGTGATGAAGCAACTGGAATGGGTTACTTAAGGATGTAGTGGAATCTCCATCTTTACAGGTTTTTAAACTGTGGCTTGACAAAGCTGTGGCTGGGATGATTTAGCTGAGGTTAGTCCTGATTTGAGCAGGGGGTTGGACTAAATGACCTCCTGAGGTCCCTTCCAACTCTAATATTCTATGATTCTAAGATCCAATAGCCTGTTGCTGTTTACAGTAAGTTTCTTGGCAGTGTATGTTTTATGACCATGTACTAACAAAACAAAGTGTAACTGTGCTTTCCAATTAATAGCAATCGCCATCCTCTTTTGTAAAATGAATCACCTACCACATACCAAAAAGTAGGACTGAACCCTAGAAGGAGAGTGTTCATATTCATGTCAGCTAATTCTTGTATAATTTGTGATGAAACAATGTATTTTAGTAATTGATTTACACAATTTGAACAAAAATTTCAGATCTTGGACTTACTTCTGCCACTTGTGATTGGATAGATTTTGCTTCATTTTCTAAAGATTCCATTCTTCTCTGCATTTCAGCCATCTGCAAAGGCATGATATTCCTTTTTATACAAGTTCTTCCAGAAGTTTGACTAAAATTTTTTAGTGAAACTGATTTTAGGAGATACATTTTCAGTAAATGCTACTAAAATGTATTCCTGTAAAATTTCTTTTTAAATTCTAAGGATTGTCTTTGCAAGTTTGACAATATCAGTTTTCTTTTCAAAGATTTTCCTTAAAGCAGATTTTGACTGTACTATACTAACACATGATTACATACTAATGTCCTTTTACCTTTCTTGTAATATACTGTTTCTTTATACAATGCTTGTAATACGTATCTTACATCCACTGTCTGAGATATTGGAGGATAATTAAATAAATCCATTTTCCCAAAAATGCTTTAAGAAAGGATTTTCCACATGCAGGATATTTAAAAATGCCTACTGAGTGGCCTCCGACTACTATTCCTTTATAGCTTTTAAAAGAGTGAAAGTGGTTCATTGAATTTCCCACTCTTACAAATCACTCCGTCAATTAGTTCATAAAGTAACATCACTGGCATCACAGGCAAGGGAGCGACCATGATTTATAAAGGCTCTATTGTTGTTTTATTCAGACTGATACCCAGCTGCTCTGTGGACTTCCCTACTTACATAGCAGTAGAAGTTGTTCTGAGAGGTACTTCTCCCCTGATAGCAACTACAAAATGCTTGTTTCAGCATTATCTACCCAAACAAGACTGCTCCCCACTTCCTGAATATACCCAAGATGGAAGCAAGTTACTTTGGCTGACAATAAGCATCATCAATGGGAAATAGCACAACACTGCAGGGGAGGGAAGGGAAATGGGGGAAAAAGAAGATTAGCTATTGATAAATGAGCCTAAACCATGGCATTATTAGAGGTTCTCCACCCCTCCCAAAAAGATTGCTCGTCCTAGCAGAGACAGTTTTGTTTTCTAAATAAAAAGCAAATTAAAATTCAGGGAACCGTCTCTAAATCATACATTTTAAAGTTTACTTGGAAACATTAAAAAATTGCAAAGAAATTTCTTTTTTTTTTTAAATCACTTAACCTTTGCTATCTGGGACATTCAACCTACTGCTGTATCTTTAACTCCTAAATATTTGCATATCAGTTCCTGAACCTTAACTACCTGGGATTGTCACTTGAACAATTTTTAAAACAAAATTAAAAATAGAATAAAAAACTGTCTTTCAGTAAATGTCTCCTCAGAGAAATACATTGGACTACACACAAACAGAACATGTTAGATTTTTCAGCAAAGTTATCTGAACATGAAAATATGTTTTTTTCTGAAACTCACCAAGTCATCTTGCTCTGATTGCTTAGATTTCTCTTCTTTCAACTCTTTTTCTAAATTCTCTATTTCATCCTTGAGTGCAGCATTAGACCTGTTCAGTTTTTCACAGGTTGCCTAAAACAAGTTCATTTTGATAGTTAACCTATTGAACCTTACAAAGTAATTAAATATAGACAAGTATAGTGTATTTTTATGGAACACTTTAATAAAATACAGAGATCCAAAGGGGCTCAGAAATTAAGTTTGCACTGAGATTTGTGCTTAATGTAGGGATTAGACACTTATGCATGAATAACCTTATTCCCAATCTCAGAGCATTTACTCCAAGTACAGAATGAATTTAAGCAAATGTCACGCTGGCTGGATTGGGGAGAAGGGGAGCATTTATTACATTATTTAACATCAATATGTCAAAATCATAATTCATATGAGATATGCCGTGTCAGATACTGCTAGAAAGGCTATAATGTGCAAAGTAAGATGATGATGTTTATGTCCATGTGTTATATGTGTAATGGAAGTTATGGATATGTTTGATATATCTGTATTTCAAATTGTGCTATGTCTGGGCGACACCCCTGACAGGATGGCTGCAGCACTAGCCCGCTTAATGGCCCATTAATGAAATTCACAGGTACAATGGGACAGGGAGAGAAGCCAGGGGTATACCTGATGAGTCACCGGGACTTACTCATGTGACTCTGGACTCCATCTTATTCCTGTAAAATTCCACAAGCAGCATGGCAAAGGGCAAAGGATATCAAAGGCAGCTGCCCGACAACCATTTTGTCTTTCTATTTAGTCTCCAGCCTAACTCTAGATCAACTCACCTACAACTGAACTGAACTGAAGCTATGAAACAAAGGACTGAGACCCATCCAGGTACTTACTGGATGTATACCAGAGGGATTATACAAACCTGCACCCTCCACAATTCTACTAGAAACCTGATAAATATGGACCTTCAAATCAATTGTATGTATCCGATTGCTTTAATCCTTTAACATTTCTCTTATAGTTTGTTCTTTCTTTCTTTTTATAATAAAGCTTTTGTTTTAGTTACTAATGGATTGGCTGGCAGTGTGGTATTTTGGGTAAGATCCAAATTTATGTTGATCTGGTACTGTGGCTGACCTTTTGGGGTCAGGAGAAACCATTTTGGTATTAGGTTTCTAGTAGAATTTTACAGCAACATATAAGACACATGCTATTTTAAGTTTATTAATTTCTCTGCATAAGTGACCCACTCCATAATTAATTCATTGCCTCACTTTGTTACTGGCTTGAGAAACCCTGGATTAGCAAAACAATTCCATGGATAAAAAAAGTACACTTCTGACACCTTCAGGTTTTTTCCTGAAACACCACCTCAATTATACAAAAAAGCTGCTGTTTCTTTTAGTCTGTTTTTACCTCAATATGTGATGTATCTGTTGACTCTTTCAGAACACTGGCATCCTTTAGTGATGATTCTAAGTCTTCATACTGAAAGGGATACTTGGTATCAAAATGTATGTAAGATCCAAAACTGTTTAAAATATTAAATTAATTTATGACGACGTTCACAACACTAAGGGATGTATTTTAAAAGATATTTAGGCACCCTAGACATGAATTCCCAATATGTGCCAGGCATGTAGGCCCTTCTGAAAATCCTACTAAGTGCCTACATGCATCTTTAGGTACATAAGTCTCTCTAAAAAAATCTGGCCCGAGGAGCTTAGCATATAGAGCATAAATCAAACACAGGCAGGAGTACAGTTCCAATGCAGTGTACTATACTAGGACTTAAGAGCAGGATGCATTAAAATCTGTATCACATTTAAAAGGGAAAAACAGAATTTCAAGATCATAAATATATACGTTTTTAATATTTAAGCTTAAATAAAGTTTCTGGTGCTTAACAGAAGAGCAATGGCTCAATATGCTAAAACACATTAGAGGGGGAGAAAAACAAAAATAAGAGTTACCTCTTTCTTGTAGAGGCTAAGTTTCTCAAGAACTTTGCATTTGTCTTCAAGTAGTTCAGCAACTTTACTGGCAAGCTCTTTTTCCCTTCCTACAAAGAACAGTAGCTCCATTTTGTAACATTCAAGTTATTAAAAACAGAAAAATAATTTAAAATTAACAGTAGAGCTAGAAACATGCTCCACAGAAACAATAAGGAAAGTTAACTTACCTATATAAAGTCTGCTTTTAACCTGAAACAAAAAGAACGAAGTACTGAAATTTGTCTGTTATGTTACACAGCATGCAAGGATGAGATGATTCAGTTTTTAGCTTCATCTTCTTTGTGTCCTTACTTACAATTACATTTACTTAATCTATAGTAACTGGTTCTTTGTGATGTTGTAGTCAGCATGGATCCCATCATAAGGGCATATCCATCTCACATACATGAAACTGGAGGTGTTTTTGAATAGCAGTGTCTGTTGGGGCTGTGCATATGTTCTGTGCTCCTCTTGTTCCTCTAGAGCAGTGTTTCCCAACCAGTGTGCCGTCAGGCCTGAGCAGGTGTGACACGGAATTTCTTGAAAAACTACTTGAAGAGTTGAGTTGGCTCATGAATATCCATGAGTTCATTTGGAGACCATATGGTGGTGTGCCTCAAAATAATTAGAAGGTATCAAGGTGTGCCATGGCAGAGAAAAGTTTGGGAACCACTGCTCTAGAGTGTGTAAAGGATTGGGCAGCTGCAGCCCTCCCCTAAATTCCCTCACCATTTAAAGCCCGTGATGAGTAAGGACTTTGAAAAGCAGAAGTGGAAGGTGGGATCCACACTATGTCCATTTTGAAGAAAAAGAGTTACTATAGGCAAAGTAATCATTCTCTGAGTATTCATCAGTATGGATCTCACTGTAGGTGACTGAGGAGCAATATGCTCCCTACACAGCAAGAGTAAGGAGTTTGTTGCATCAGTCAGTGATTCAAGTATTGCTCCTGAACTTGGCATTTAACCCAGCTGCCACACCTGCAACATGTTTAATGAAAATCAGTGGGTTGCTCCACATTGCAGATCTCAGGGACTGGCAGGCAGAAGATGCTGCCAGTTCCCTGGTGGACTATGCCTTGATTTCGGAGAGAGAGCATATAGCTTTTTCTCCGGGTGCTCAGTGAGGTTTCAGAAAAAAGAATGGCAAGTCCAGAAATCACAAAATCCCACTTCTCTGAATTTTACCTTCAAGAAATTTGAGTTCTAGAATCTTACAATTTCTAACTGAAAAGCACTTTCATCAATTGAATCAAGAATGTTTTTTGCTTCAGAAGGGCAAAGGTCCATTAGCTGAAACAACAAACTGATCACAAACAAACAAAAGCAAATCCTTTGGAATTGTAAAATTCTCAAATCGCATTTTAAAATTTTCAATCAGATTATTTAGGAATTCTTGCATTGTTTTTATCTGTTTCATTTGTAGCAACAACACACAATGTGGGAAAGTGCAACATCTTTCTTGTTAAATCAGTCTGAAAGATTTTAAGATTCCTCTGAAAAGGACACACTTTTTCAAACAGATCCCGCAATGCTGCTTGCATGGCACTGGAGCTGCAAATTGAGGGAATTCAAGTGATCAATAATATCACCCAGAAAAGTTACCTGTGACAGAGGGGACATCATTCATAAATTCTAGGAACTCCTAAGCCTTGTTCATCTTGTGGTTTGAAAGAAATTCTATTATTTCTTTTTGAAGCACACAAAGCCTCTAACATGTGCTCCCTACACAACCAGTGAGCGAGTGTGCTGCAACAGGTCACTGTATTCAGTTGGAATGTTTTGTAAAAGAGCTTTAAAAAGACAATGTTGCAAGCTAGAGGTTGAATGTATGTAGTTTACTAATTTCATCAAATTATCCATTGTTTTTTCAAGTCCCCAGACAACTTACCACACAGAACAGTCTGGTGAATAATGCAGTGAATTGTATTTAATGAAGTGTGTATCACTGCCAAATGTGAAGCAAAGCCCTTCTCTTTCCCTGTCATGAAGGAACCTCCATCTGTAACAAGCAAATTTACTTTCTGCAGATCTAAACCATTTTTTCAAAAAAAAGCCTTTTACCTTTTAAGAAATTCTCTCTCCTGTGGTGTAGGTTTCTAATGGTATTAAGGACAAAACTTCTTCGTTTAAATTTCAGTATCATAAAATCTAACAAACAGCGATAGCTGGGAAGTATCACTTAAAATCGCTTGATTTGTCTATTGCAAGAGACAAGTATTTGGTGGTTTTTAAATCAGAAAGCAGTGCTGACAAATAATCCTTGTAAATTACCTCCAACCTTCACACTGCCATGGAATCAGACAGAAGAACTTGCTTCATACAGTTCACATCATCTCTGTTTTTATCTCCAGCACAAAGCTCCTCCAGCATTTCCTATGTGTGCACCTTCACAAGCTCAGCACACAGAATGACTTTTTTCTTTTTAGATAGTACGAACATTATCCAAAGAGAAGCAGCTATTACTTTTTCCTCTACAGTTGCTGATGCTGTGAATGACATTTGAAGTGTGATACGAAGACATCAGATTTTCAATTTTGTCCTGTCTTGTAACACTCCCAGGAGGATAGGCTGTGTTTATGTTTCCGGGCTTTGATTCAAAATGGCATTTCATGTTACGACCTTGCAGATGGATACAGTCATTTGGCATAGTAAACACAATGGTTTTGCATTTCAATGAAGAGGCATAATAAAAAGAAAATCCACTGTCCAGTGTGGGTTAAAAGTTTAGTTTTTGCTGTTGACTTTGAGATACCATACCATGCCACCTTTGCTGTGCTGTTGCTGGTGGTGGCACTGCCTTCAGAACAGGGTGCCCAGCCAACAGCCGCCATTGTCTGGCTACCAGCCAGTGCTTAATTTGTGCCAGGACTGAACCCCAGCACCTCTTTCATTACAAATTAAGCACTGCCAGTAAGTTACTTACTAAAGTCGTCATAGGTAGATGATAGGCAGCACACCACTATTTGTAAATTTAATTATAAACATTTTTTAAAGGTGAGCTGGTAGGACATACAGGAAGCCTTGGCGGGCCACGTTTGGCCCATGGGCTGCCTCGAGTATCACTGCTCTAGGCCCATGGAGACTACTAACATTGAAAATGTGTGTTTGGGAAGCACAGAAGAGCAAACAGTCCATTATTAGAGCACAACACCCTGCAGAGAGAGATTTTAAGTAGGCCATGGAGATAACTGTGTCATTCACTAAAACAGGACAGGAGGCTGAATGGACTAATGTCCAAATTAAAGGGGAGTTAATTTTACACAGAGAAGCTTTTTCACATATAATTTCTGCCTTACTGATGCAAAACAAAAAGCCCTACACGTAACATACAATAGCAATCTTGTATTTTAGGATCAAAGGGATATTAGAATTATTTTCAAACAAAAAGAAAAAGTTTTGCTGCAACTCAAACATACAAAGTTATTAATACTTTGTACCACATCTTCAAACACAGGAATCACTACATTTATCACTGGAATGCAGCAACCTTTTATGCACACTGCTGCAGCTACTTAGAGCAAACAAACAACTAAACAGTAGCTTACGACAGCAAGTTAAGAAAATTTAATTCATTTTGAACTTTAGGGAGAATATACATCAGCAAGATGTTATTACTCTGATTGGAATTTGGCCAGGACAAAAGATAAATCTTGCACAAAAGCGTCATTAGATTTTCAATAAGTTGCGTGTCCAAAAACCTCAGTATTATGTCCCTATAAAAGAACAGTGTTCCCCAGCAACACACTAGACATTGGTTCAGTAGTGCAACGTACTGAATCACCAACATCACTTCCTTCAGCATCCTGAACTTTTCTAGGCAGTCACCCATCCAAGTTGGACCTGCTCCTAGTTATCTTGCAAGATATGACAAGATCACAATCCTAGCTGGTATAGTTACAACCACTTTCAGACACATACAGTCTGAAATACCAAGCCACATGGGAGTAAAAACACGCACAAGATGTTAAGGAAGATATGGGAAACTAAAATGTGCAGATGTTATTTTGGAAACTGGCTTTGAAAATTTGGCCCATAAAATGAGAAAGCAAAAAGGGGAAATTTTATCACTGTTGAATTTACTTTGCTTTTAAAAGATGAAGATCCATTTAAAAACAACACTCTTTCATAAAACAGCCAACCACTTGACAAGGAAGGCTACAACCGAATCTTCCTCCCGTTTGAGAGAGAACATCATCAACTGTATGGCCAGTTGACTTCAAACTTTATAATCCTTGTAATGCTGGCAAACCAGGTCAGATCAGGGCCACAAGCCAATTCATTTGTATGTTAGTGTAGATCAAAGCAATTGTTAATGTGTAAGTGCATATTCAGCTGTTTAAACTTCATGAAAATTAATGGGTAGTTACTTTTATTGTTCTTGCTTATCTATTCCTGTTAAAATGTAACAGCAAACTTTTACATTTGTGTATAATCCTGCAACTAAATTACCCCTCAAAGAAATCTGGAGAAATGCTAAGAAAGGACTTAAGGACTTGAACAAAAAATGCTGATTTCAAAGCAAGTGGTCATTGCATGATGATCAGGTCAAGAACTCTAAGGGCATTCCTCACTATCTGTCATCAAAGAAAAAACGCAAGTAACTACAGACATTGTCAGCTAGCTTTCTGTGTAAAGGATATATAAAACTTGGATTTGAGGAAAGATCCTTCATCTCAGGACTATTTGGATTCTAACAGGCAGAATAACTGAATGAGAAGATGGCGGTCCCCAGAATTCTTCTGGATAGCCCTGAAGGACTTCTGGAAAACTGGCAATTTAGTACATGACTGCCACCATCTGGAGTTACAAACTGTGATTTATCTGTTATATTTTACCTGCTTTAACCTCTCAACTCATTCTTTTTTCTTCACTAATAAACTTATAGTTAAGTTTACTATAGAATTTGGCTGCCAGTGTTGTGTTTGGTGTAAGGTCTGGAGTACCAATTGATCTAGTGAGTGGCCCCTTAGGACTGTGAAAAACCTGATGTGGTGTGATTTTAGGTTTAAATAACTTTTTATCAAAGTTCAGTTTGTCTGGATGGTAAGACAGACGAGAGTCTAAGAGAACTGTCTATGACTCCATGGTAAGACTGGTAAAGTGATCCAGGAGTTCACATTTGTTACTGGATTGGTGAAATCTAACTATGGATCATATCACCAGTTTGGAGTATTTGCCTTTGTTTTCTGACAGTCTGCCCTGAGATAGGCACTCACAGTTGTAAGCCACTCCTGACAGCATAACTACCTATTTCACTTAAAAAATTAGAAGAGATGAAATGACAATTTTAACCAATTTTTTGTAAATGCATACGATCTACATAACTGTGTGTGTCATTTTGAATACTTACTGATTGATAACTTCTACACAGAAACAGTAAGACTGTAAAAACTCCAACAAGTGCAGCACAAATCACCATTTCCCATGGGAAACCATAAAGATCAGGACCAGGTCTCATATCTTCAGGCAACACTGCCACAACCTTCAAAAAAATAATTAAAAAAAAAAATCAAGCAGAACTCTGAGTGGTTAAAAAAAAGAGGCAGTTTACCTATTATTTTTGACAAATGCAGATATTGCTTATTGTTTACTGAGTAAACTATGAGACTATAAGATTCTTTATATATTTACTTTTTCAAAACCCTGAGAAGTAGCAGATGGCTGAGAGAAGTTATTTATTTTTTAAATCTTTTTGTTTATTTAGCAATCAGTGTACAATAGACCTAAAGACACACATGGTGGGTTGAAGAAGACCAGACACAGCTTTTTAAGTTTTCTTTCTAAAATTGCCATTTAGGGAAAGTCTCCTTCTTGAGATGGTTTATACGTTTCACCAGGAAGAGCGTCAGCATTAAAATACAAAATGTTTACAACATAGTTGGTGGGCAATTTATAATGAAAGCTAAAGATATGCAAATGATTTCTCTGCTTGGCTAAAATATTGCATAAGTATGTTTTATAAAATAAAATTAACAGTTCAACGTAATTTACTATGTAAAGGGTTGTGATCTGCGTAGTCTGGGGTCTATATGATTTGTAAATAGATATGTACACGTTATTTTCTAAACTAAAGAAAAAACAACCTGTTTAATGCTGCTCACCTTTCTATATACAACTATTAGTGTATATTTTATTCACTAAGCAGAAGTCTTAAGTCTTTCCAGCTAAGGTCTACACTTGGAAAGAGCAGCAACAGGCCTCCTCTGATACTATTAGAAGATATTTTAAGACAGCGTTTTCTATTTTCAGACATCCAAAGCGCAGAGCATTTAACAGGCCCCATGCCTCCTCACAACGAATCCCCACTGTATTTCCAATACTTGCACCCTTCTCATCTTGACTTTCCCTAAACGTTGCCACGATAAAGGCTCTGCTCGTACAAGCTGCTCCTCAGAGGCGGAGCAATGGGCAGCGTTGGGGCCGAACCCAGCCGCCGGACGTTTCCAGCAGCATGTAAAGTGTCAGAGGAGAGCGTCGCTGCGGAGGAGCTGTACGTAAAGCACCACACACCGGCTCCGGCGAGCGCGGGGCACTGAGGTGCAGGCTATCACGGTGAAGAAGCCAGGCTTTCGTGTCACGGCAACCCTCCGCGGCCTGCCTCCCGCCCGCCCTGCCCCCTCTCCCGCGCGGGGCTTACGCGGCCACGCTCTACAGCGCCGTAGCGCAGACACCTCAGCGCCCGCTCGCCCGGGCGGCTCAGGGCAGCTTCCCTTCCCCGGGGCCTCGGCCCCACATGACGGGCGGCCCCGGCTTTCGCCCACCCCAGCCGCCCCCGAGCGAACGGACACCGCCCCAGCCCCCCCGGGCCGGGCCGGGCCGCACTGCACTCACGCTCCGCGCTCGCTCCAGGGCCAGCCCGCAGTAGCGCTGCGCAGTCTCCCGGAAGCCCAGCCACAGATCCGCGCCTGCCGCCGCCGGAGCATCCTGCCGGTCCCCCCCCGGCGCCCGCCATCTTACTGCGGCAGGAGGCAGCGGCGAGGGGGCAAGGGGCGCTCAGGAGCCATCGCCGGCCCCAGGAACGCCCACGGCCCACGCAGCTTCCTGCCGCCGGCAGCCGCCTGACAACCGCCAAGCGGGCCGCCCCGGGCGAGACTACGGCTGCCTCGGACGGGGGGGGGGGGCGACTGCACCAACTGCCACCGGGAGGGGGGCTGCCCTAGAAACGTGGCTCGAGCCAGGAGGCACCATTCGGGGGGGGCCCGCGGGGATGCACGGCAGGGGAAAGAAGGGGACGGCACCACTCCGCCAAGCCGGGGCGGAGGGACGCTGAGCCCCGCGTGCGAGGCCCTGCTTTCTCCCGACTAGCCGGCCCAGCGGCCGGCTCCCGTCATTGAGCGGTCCGCACCTGCAGCCAGAGCGCAGCAGCCGAGCGGGCGCGGGGGCCGCCCCAGCTGCACCACGGGAGGTGACTTCTTGGACGCGCCGCACATCGGGGCCTGCTGCAGACTCCAGGGCCACCCCCTCTGAACGTCAGACGAGGCAGGGAGGGTGGCCCTTTGCCCTTCATTTCAGGAACACGGGGGCAGGCAGGCTCCGGACGAGGAGATGGCAACGTGCGCCCCCACTTGGGCAAGACTTTGGCAGCCCTGGAGTCGCACAAGCTATGTTAGCAGGACTGTGCTGGACGGGGCCAGGGAAACACAGGCAACCTGTAACAAGTCTCTGCTCCAAGTCATGGGGATTATGCCTTGTGACTCACTAAGTAAGTTCACAAGATGCCCCTGTCAGCTACTTGGAGTTTGTTCTCTAAAAAATCCCTTCTAGGAACTAAGGGGGTTAGATTTATACATTTGGAGTCACCCCCCGGTGCTTTTTTCTCCCCACAAATCTCCGATAACACCACATCCCAGCCAGTGACCATCTGTCCAATTTAGAAAGGCTATATGCAGTTCTCTTTAGAGCCCATCAAAATAATACGTGGCCTCTTCAAGTAAATCATTTGAGACCACTGAAAGGCACTCCATCCTGCACAGTGCGTCTAGACCAAGAAGGTAGGAACATGAGCTCAAGTCCTGTTTAGAGGAACAATATGCCATTCACTAGACTGCCAGCCTAACCTAAAATTTTGTTGCTTAAACATTTCACACACGTATTCTCTCAGAAAAGCAAAACAAGGCCTAGGATCTGTTTTATCCAAGCTGCTGTTACCCATCTTGCCTGCTGAACTTCAGGAAATGAACCCTAATGTCAGACAGAGAGTTTTGGGAGAATAGTCTCTCCCAATGCCTACTGCAACTTCATATACAGGAAGCAGAAAAGAAAGGGGAAAAATCTGGGTGAAACAACAACAATTAAACTAAGCAAATAGGGTGTGAGGATTAAGAAAAAAGTAAAGGAGATATGGAGGAAGCAAACTTGAGCATCTCGTTCTGAAAATATTTCCTTTTCATCTGAGGTACTGCACAGCCTCAAACACTTATCATACCCTAATGGAGCCAAGCACTATCAAATGCTGACTCAAGACAGTCAGAATTTCAAGCTAGTACGAAGAGCCCTTCATAGACAGATATTTGAAATTCTACACTTAGCTCCAGAAATCGCTTCAATGCAGGAAACTGCCATTTCAGGTGGAAATGTTTGAATACAGTTGGCTTGGTATTTATAACAATGTAAACAAAATCCTTTCCTCACAAACCAATATAGCCCACTCATCTTTCAAACATTTAAAGAGATACAATTCAGAATCAAAACAAGATAGAAAGTAATTAAAGAAACAAAGGAGAGATCATTGCACAACAGTACAGGTTTAGAAGTATTTCCATGGCAATCTCACAATCATTCCATTTTGACATGTGGATACAGAACCAGCCTCTTCTTAGCTAGACTTTAACTATTTGTACAGAAACTTACCCCTTCCTTTGTTTTGGATGTTTCCATTTGTGAATCAAATATTGTAACACATATGCAAATACATAATAAAAATCTCTATAAAAACTGTGCATAAACATAGCCTACTTTCTTAAGGAAAGTTCCTGACTCAGTCAGAGAGACATCCTGCACTGGTATGTTTCCAAAGGGACAGAGATCCTGTTTTGACATTTCTGCATTTGGGAGTGGGGGTGCCAAAGGTGGATTAATGACTAGCAACCAAGTTTTTCATCTCATGGCACATCATGTCTCCTTTCCTTTGTAAATATAAATTAACATTAACAATAATTTACAATTCTAATGCTAAGAAATGTTATATTAGGAAGTCTAACATATACATTACTTATTTTTTTATAAAAGGTAAAGAATACCGTTTATACTCCACATCTCAGTTACAAACTGACCATATTGTGGGGCTGTTGTACCACGTGTTTGTATTACACACTGAAACACAAAGGCTGCAGAAAACATTGATAAGCCATATCCTAGCTACGTGGCATTGTAATGTTTTTAAAATTTCATTATTGCTGTAACTTGATTTTTATAGTCCATTGGGATTATTTTCCCTTATAATTATGTTTGTAAATCCCAACTTTTATAGGTTGACTTAGTCATTCTTTGTATGCAGCAACATATGCAATTTGCATCTTTTTCTGTGAAAATCTAAGAGGAAGGAACACGCAATACAAGGTAGCTGTTGGTACCTAATGATATATGAGGGAATTTGAAAGTAGCCATTTTATTTGTACTAAGCAATAAAAAATTTTAATTTTAACATAGCCTGTAAAGTGAATATTCTATGTATCCCAATTATGCATTAAAGTCTTCATTTCTGAAGAAAACATATTATTCATGCTTCCCTCTCACAGTTCATGTATTTGCCAGAACACACTGGGATAAATTATAATCATGTAATAATCAGTGCATCTCAAACTTTAAGACTTTGACTACCACATCTGAACCACAAAAGTACTTGGCATATAAGCGCTTCAGATATTCTTGTATTTGTGCTTCAATGTCCTCTACCTTCCTCAACATATTTCTGTCACTAAGGTTTCTTAGAAATTTACATCCATTATGTCCCCCTTACTCTGTGCCCCAATCCTATTTACCAATCTCAATCCCTCTAATATTCCCCCTTTACCTGTCAAATTTCCATATCCTCTCCCATCTTCCCTTTCCATCCTTTAGTTATCTGTCTTCACCCCCGTGGCTTTGTTTCTTCCAGACTTCCCTCTCCAGGTGCCCCTAGTCTCTGTCTACTCCTCCCCAACTCCCATTTTGAAGCCTCTCCTACCCAGTTTCTGCCTCGTCTTCCCTGCTACCTTTAGAATCTGGCACTACAACTCACTTCACTGCCTTCAGCCTTTTCTTCACTGACCATCCCCAGCCTTCCCTTACTCTCAGACCTTCCTTCCTCCAAGTCTCCCTTCTACTCTGCCTCCCCTCCCCAATTTCCTATTCTGTCTTTCCAGCTACACCACAGCAAGTTTCTCCTATACTTTCGTCTTTCCCTCTCCCCAATCCTCTTTGCTTCTCCCTTGTTTCATCTCTCCAAGGGACCTCACAGTACCTGTCCTGACACCTAAAGGCACATCCTGTACTGGAACCTCACATCTCCCCTCTCCAACATTCCTCTCTGTATTGGTGCCCTCCCATCACTCCATAAGATCCCTCTGTCACCAGTGCCTCCCTCATCAGCTCCCCAAAGTATGCCTTGGACCAGCTCCCCAATCAAATTCTCCCATGTATCTGTGTCCCCCCAGATCACCCCATCCTCACAGTTGCCCCATCCTCTCTGTCAAGGATCCTCCTGAACTTGTCCCCACTCCCCAGCCCCCTTGAACCTGTCTCCTAGTTCCTCATTTGCTCCCTTTCCAAAGATCAGACCCAACATCTCCATGTCTCTCCCTGTATCTGCTGTCCCCTGACCCCCATGGTACCCCTCTCCCAGCTGCTCTGTTCCTCCCTTTTCCCCAGCTCTCTAAAGCCCCACCTTTCCAAAGCCTCCCTCCAAAATGTCTTCCCCATTCAAGGCTTCCATGTTCCCCCCTTCAATGTCTCCTTTGTGTCCCCCAACCTCTCCTTGCCCCCCTTCCCCAGAGGAGAAGCAGCAGGAGCTGCTGCAGCTGGTGGTGGATGGGCAGGAGGCCAGCACTTGGGTCAGCGGAACCTCCCTGCCTACCCCCTTATGCCAAACTGACACAAGGTGAAGAAGGAGGCAGCAGCAGGCAGGGATGGGACTGAGCCAGCTCCCAAGAGGAGACCCATCTGCATGAGGCCAGAGCGGCCCTGGTGACAGGAGGCTGCACTGCAGCTGCCTCTTCCAAGCTTGTATTTTCTGGTTGACAGGGCACATTTTGCTGAGGGGGTTATAAAGATTATTCTTTTAAGAAGTCAACTTGCACAGCATCTAACTGTGGCCTCGGTATCTCCAGTGGTACTTCTGCCACAGTTGGAGAACAGTTGATTTAAACTATATATTAAAAGAAGAAAACAAAATCTATGGTCAAAAAACTTGCTGATGGAGATTTTACATTTGTAGATTTTGCAGCAAATATAAAATTATAGTTCCGTCACTCACTGTGCCTCGCATTTTATATTATTTTGTATATTGTGCTAACTGTAATACATTGTATATGTTCACAAAAGTGCTATGTTATGTTGCTGTGGAAACTAAAAGTTTGAATTTCTTGATACTGGTACTGTATATGTAAAATCACTACTGAAATATTGCAGTACCCTTTTTTTTTTTCTTTAACCCAAGGCCCAACCCAGCTTTCATTTAAAGCAAAGGAAATTCTACCAGTGACTTCAATGGGAGCAGGAGCATGCTGTGGGTTTCCTTTAAAAAACAGATAAAAGATGCTGTTGTGTTTGACAAATGTGTTTTCTTGGCTGTTCTATAAACACACATTTGAATGTACAGTCACAAAATGCACCAGGGAGGATTCTGCAGAGGCAATGGGAGTAACCAGGGGCAGAAGAAAACAGCAGCTAACGTGACACTTTTCTGCTTCCTCCCTATACCAGTTGGGCATCAGATCTCCCCATGGCCAACTTTTAAAATTCTGATCTCCTTAAATGTTTCCTCAACATGAAAACAAGAGGCCACACAGAAGATGCCTGCCCTAGTTTTGCTATCAGTTCCAGCTCCAATCCAGCTCCAGATCTACAAAGTGTAACCAACACACAGCAGAACTGGGCTCAGTTTCCCTCTCGTGTTAATAAAACATTAAAGAAATAAAATCTTACCTTTATGCTAATAGCTGCCATTGCTGAAAATACAGATTTTACAAAGTCACTAATGTCAAGACCATTCAAATGCAGGAGAATCTGATATATCCAGTCTTCTTCTGTTTCATTTATAAGGAAAGAAAATGTTTGCATTATTAATCTATCTTTTTAATAGCTCCATTTTTTTTAAGATTGCAATCTTTTTTCAGATCAAACAACTTCATACTTACCATTATTGGGAATGTATTTTTTAATCAGGAAAAAGATCTGTGAGAAAGGTTTTTTGACATCTAGTTGAACATTTTTCACTGAATTGTACATTTTCTCCTGAGCATTCTCTGGAGCAATTGTTATTGCTTTTGAATGTTGGCCTCTATTGCGTTCATTATACAAAGCTGTATGCATGTGATGTTCTTCTTTTGGAGCTTTGTCTGATAATTTTCTCTCATCAGATATATCTGCAAACAATTGTGAAGTGGAATCATATTTATTTTCAGTCTTCTCATCAATAATATTTTCTGCATGTGAAATTTTATAAGATTATGTCCCACTGTGTTACTATTTTGGTTTCTGATTTCCTTCAAATTTTTAAAGGCAGACTTTAAACTTTTGTCACTTGCAACTGCCAAAAAAAAGGGGGGGGGTTGTTTGGACAAAAACAAAGAAAAACCAAAAAACCTAAATAAATGTAATGGTTTTTAAAGCTTTACTTAAACACCTTGCTATATTTGGTGGGAAGAGCATAATGAACATATGGATAACTGATTCAAAGTGTTACTCTTCTGATGTCACTATGGGACAAGACAGTATAATAAGTGACCTGGCAGGAATATAAGAACACTTTCAGGACAAGGTTATATTTACATAATGTGTATTATATCACTGATATGCTGTAAATCTATATTCTAAAATATATTGGGCCAAATTCTGGTCTCAGAATGGGGTTGCATGGATGTAACTGTAGTCAAAATTTGTGTTGCCAGCCCAGACATAATTAAGGCCAAAATGTAGTCCACTATTTAGAAAAATGTGTTTTGCCTTTGATCAGTACTGTTGGAGTGCTCTTCCAGGAATGCCAGGTCTCTTCATGAAACCATGTTCAGATATCTGAGAGGAAAACTCAAGGAAAAGAGCTGAACTAGCCAGGAAAAAATAATTCAGACAGGACTAAAGATGAACAGCTTTCCATAAGCTAATAAATTTCCTTGAAAACGTTATATGCATAAAGAACAAACACAGACATGTTTGTCTGTGAATAATGAGTGGAAGCGCACAGCAGCTGCACATATTGAAGAGTATCACAAGAGCTCATATAATTAACAAAAAATGCTACTATAATGAGGTTTTTTCAATTTTGTAGAAAATTTCATAATATTTTGTGCAGCAACTGTGAGATTATTCTATGTCACCACTACGTACGTGTGTGTGCGTGTGAGAGAGAGAGAGACTACTGGAGTTAACTGGGCCATCCTAAATTTTTATTTAGCTCAGTGAGTTAGACTACAATTCCTCAAACTAACAGAAAAAGACTTCAGAAAACAAAATGCTCCTAGCCACGGCAGTTCTTGAAGTACAGCTGCCATATAAAGATACAGTACAGTCACAACTAGTATATTTAGTGAGCCAAAAAGAATTAGCTATGTGTCAGAGACAAAGGGTTACCGTTAATTAAAATTAAGTCTGTTCGTAAAAAAAATGTTATTAAATAGAAAATACCTAACTGGGCCATATATTGAAAGCCTCAATTTGGCTACTGAAACTGCACCTGCATATTTCCTTGTTATGCCTAGATTTCTATGCAACCCAAAACTTTAGATTTGTATGTATATACGTAGTTATATATCTCTAACTACCCAGTTTGTACGCACCCTTGACTGAGAAATATTTAGATGTTAAACTGCGGGCATAATTTTAGAGGCTTTAGAATATTTGCTCCATTTGGTCAAATTCATTCCTGGTATAACTTTACTGGCTTCAGTAAATTTATACCAGGGATAATTTTTTCCATTAGAAAAATGACATTTATCAACTACATTCCTATTTTACTTGCAGTGTGAGAATGATAATTTAAATGATGGTGACACTAATCATACAAATATGATACACTTTGATACATTTATGAGGCCATCAATGGATACTGGAAACAAAATGTGCAATGGCATCAAGAGTTTGATTACAATGGGATTGACTATAAAAAGAATCAAGGTATTCTTAAGTCTGACTTTTGAAGTATTGGAATTACTACCAAAGTAAAATAACAGATTATGATGTGAAGTATAACAACAGATAGCCTGTTCCAATGCCCACTGAAGTAAATGGAAAGACTCTCATTCACTTCAATGAGCTTTGAATCAGGCCAAGAGAACCTAGGGAAGATGGACTATCTCTGGAATAACTGTGAATTCTGTATCTCTTAACTTTAGGTGGCTTTCTACAGGCTTTACCATTGATTTTTACAAGTACTTTACTCATGTCCGTTTATTTTATATTACATAATGGTGTCCATAACCTATAAGTAGTGTGACATAAGGGAGTCATATATTCCTCAGAGAAAGTGTTAAATAGCTGCACTATAATCACCTATTAAAAGATAGTAGCTAAATTCACTAGTCCTGATTTTAAACCACTGAAAGTGAACAGTGTCCTACCCTGTAGGAATCTTGTTCTACATTTTTCTCACACAAAGCAAGTACTGTTCTTGTTTTATCACCTTTAATTAGTAAAGCAGTAGTCCAGTACCTGATTCTGCATTTTGGGCTTCACACTTCATTCTGATAGCTGACAGAAGATCTTGAAGCTCTGGAAGAAAATTCATTTTCTCCTTCATACATTTGTCATAGCCAGTGTCCAGATTATGTTCCTCTTCTACAGAGGAAATCACTTGTTTCTTCTGCATGAAACTGTCTTCACATGTAAAAGTAGTGATATCATGCTGGACTTTTTTAAACTGTTTCTCTAGTAGCAAGAGTTTGTTTCTTTCACACAGATTCTTTAAAGGTTCCGTCACTTCCTGAGACAATTTTGAATGAAGTTGTTGATATGCAATGAATGGATTAGATATATCTGTGTCCCAATCAATTAATCTTTTGCCTTCTTTCCTTGTTTGCTGGGACACAGACTCTGTCTCCAAGATTAAGGGTTTATCAATTTCCTTGTTGTTTGTTCCTGTTTCTGAGATAATATTTTTTTTCTCAATGCTAAATTGTCCTTTCTCAGATTTATCTTTTAGCATCTTAAAATGATCTATGTTTAAATTATTTGTAACTTCTGCAGTCTGAACTATGTCTTTTTCTTGTTCAGATTCATCTTCCTTTAACTCAGACTCTGTCCTTTGCATATTATTAAATTCTGCCTTAAACTGGTTTATCCTAATATCTTCCCTATTTTCATTTGGGTCTGGGATAGGATTTTTGTGTTCAGAATTTTTTCTAAAGTCTTCATTATTATTTTTACTAAACAAACTTCCAAGAAACAGTGAAGTTTTCATAAAAATTCTATCCACCACCCCCTCTGTCACGGCATAATTTTTATCATTTATATTTTGGGAGTCTGCTTTTCTCTTATCGTCAGTATCTTTTTTGCTTTTTTCCTTACTATCCCTTGCTTTTTCAGAAGTAGTTAATTTTTCTATATGATTTATATTTTCACTTGGAAGAGCATCTTCCGTGTCAATGTGTCTTTTATCATTCAGATCCATATGTTTCACAGCATTTGCATGGAGTGTATCCAACCCTTGCTCACTTTGCAAAGGTACATGTTCCATTTGCTCGTGTGCTGAATCATGATAATGGAGTATATGTGACAAAGGCTTGTTAGAATTAGAGTCACCCTGGTGTTTAAGAGGTGCCTGCCTTTGCAATTCGGTAGGCTCAAAAGATTCTAAATGTAATGCTAGGTTTCTTTTTTCAGAATTTTCAACTACACTAGATTGTTCCTGGAATAAATGTTTGTCTTCAGTAAGTAGGATATCATTGGATTCTGCAGTTGTTTCTGTTGTTACTAAACTTTCTTCAGACATTTTCTGAGATTCTGATACATCCAGTAAGGTTGGTGTTACATTGTCATTTGAATGACAATATGATGATATTTTCTGGTATTCAGATTCATTTTCTCTATTTATGCTTTCCATGTTTTCATGATGACTTGAACTGCTGGACGCAGGTACTTCTAAATCTGATGATACAGAAGTCTCTTTTCTTTTATTATGTAGCATCTGATTTTTATATTTCTTTCCAGGATCTGAATTAGTATTATCCCCAGTCCCACATTCTGATATCAGAGGCTCATGTTGGAAAGATGAATCATCCAGCGTTATTTCTGTTAGCTCTTTCTTATGATGTGGTATATTCAGGGAAATTTCCTGAGATTGCAGCTCCTCTTCAGAAAGAGTATCAGCACTAGCATCAGGAGCTATAATTTGTTCTTGAAGAACACGTTTACCAAGAACATTTACTACTAATGAATCTTCACCAATTCTAGTATTATCAGAATGCTGCTCAGATGGATTTGAAATATGTTCTCTTTGATTGTATGCTTCATCTCTTTGCTCCTGTGGAAATGGCACAGAAGATTGTGGAAGTTCATTGCCTTTGTTTTGCAAACCATACAGTAGATAATTTAATGTGTGACTATCTTGCTCAGGAATTATTTTCTCACTTTTTATTATGTCCTCAGGTGCATCTATTGAAGAACTTGCTTGGTTATTTGTTTTCTTTTCATTTTGGGATTTATTTGGCTCATAAATTTTTATCATTTGCTCACTGTGTTCTAGGTTATCTTCACCACACTTCGAAATGTGTTGTGAAAAATTCTCTGGCTGTTCTACTTGGGAAAACTGACTCATATCTTCTCTATTCATTACAATTTTGTCTAATACATCATCAACATTTGATTTGGAAAAATTATCTTTTATGGAATCTTCTGAGACATCATGCAAACCTTTGTCAGAAGAATTTTCAGTATATTCCACATCAATGAGTTCTCTCTCTTCTTCAGAATCTACAGAAACATGATGTCCCTGTACTTCATTATTTAAATGGTGTGTTGATAGTGATTCATCAAATTCCAGAGAAGATAACTGATCTGAAACTTGAACTTTCTTTGTGCCAGCACTGTGATCAATGCCAGATTCATGACCATTACCCTCTGAAAATTTTTCAGCTAAATAATCCTGGCTTTCTACCTTTTTACTAATATTTTGCTGACTAGAATAAGAAACTTCACAGAAGTATCCATGTTGTTCTGGTGAATCTTTAATATTTAATTTTGATTCTAAAGATACCTGCTGTTCATCTTCTATAATAGAAACTTCACTTTTCTCTTTTATATTAGAAAATTCCTCTCTTTCATTACTTTTAGAATTGTGTTCCTTGCATTTTGGATAGCTAAATAAAGAGTCTACTTTGTGTTCTAACTGGGATTCTGTAAATGAAAGAAGTGAGCTATCTTTTACTAATCTAGTATCTTTCATTGTGTTTTCACTATCTTGTTCAATATTTTGCATTGTCAATGGAGAAAATAGAGCACTTTCTTTTAAAATGTCTACATCACTCTTCTCTAGTACTTGGTCATTAATCTTCTGATTTGTTTGGACTTTCAGTTCAATTTCTTCATCCCCTAGTAATATTTCATCATCATTTCTAGACTGGCCATTTTCATCATCGAAGCTCAGATTCTCTGGTAGCCTTTGCAAGGAATGCTCATCTTTGGCTGTGAAACTCTGGAAGCTCATTATGTTTTTATAATGACTAAAAGAGAAGAGAGACTGTGGTTCTTCAAACTGGCTTTGCTTTCCTTTCTCTGAATTTTTGGTATCAATTGTGTCTGAATCTTGAGATAAACTGGAAGAAGATAAAAGCTGAGCTAAAACTGATTCCTGTGTATCTTGAGAAACTATAGATTCCTGCTCCTTTTGATCATTCAATATGTCCATGTTAAAATTTGTGTTGCCAGAGATATTTTCATACCAACCTGCCTGATCATTTTTGCTCTCTGATTTTACTTCAGTGTTTTCTATGACTTGGCTTTCTGCAGCTGAATTTTGTTCTGTACTGTAAAGCAAAGTTAGTTTAGTTTTGTCTGATATTTCCTGAGTAGAAGGTGACTCAGCTTCATTTGGGATCTTCTTGAAGTTCAGAAGACTATCTGCGTTTGCTGGCAATGCCCCAGAACTTAGTGTGTCATATTCTGAATCTACTGACTCTTGTTCATATATTTGCAGATTATTTTGTCCTTCATCTTGCATCATTTCAGCTATTTCTCGTTTTGATTTCCTCTCTGTGTAAGTTTCAGGTTCCTGTAGGTTTAAAGTATGCATTTCTTCATTCTTATCTGTTCTGTCCTCTTTCTGTTCAGTTGGTTCCTCTTTTGATAGCATATGCTGTTCACTAGAATAAAAATCTTCACTTATACATTCATGTTGTAGTGGTGAATCTATTGTATTTTCTAACTTTAAATCTAAAGATACATGTTGCTGGTCTTTAGAGATAGGGACATCACTGTTATCTTTTATATTAGAAAATTCCTGTCTTTCACTACCATCAGAAATGTGTTCCTTGTGGTTTGAATATCTAAGTATTTGTGAATGTTGACCTCGGGAGATTTTAGGTTCTAATTGGGATTCAGTGGATAAAAGGAGTGAAGTATTATTCTCTTTTACTAATTTGGCATCTTGTATAGTTCTTTCACTATTTTGTTCATTACTTTGCACTGCTAATGGGGACAAGAGAACACTTTCTTGGGACATTGCTACATTTCTCTTCTCTTGCACATTCTCACTAACCCTCTGATTTGCTTGTAATTTCTCTGCAGTTTCTTTACTTCCTAGTAATATTTCATCATTATTTTCAGATTGGGAAATTTCTTTACTAATGTCCAAATCCTCTTGTGCACTTCGCACAGATTCCTTTACTTTGGTTGTTAAACTGTGAAAGCTCAGCATGTTTGTAAAATGACTAAATGAGAAGAGAGATTGATATTCTTCAAACCTGTCATGCTTTTCTTCTGAATTTTTAACAACAGTGGGGTCTAAGCTCTGAGGTGAGCTGGGAAAAGAGTAAAGCTGGGATGTAAATGATTCCTGTGTGCCATGAGCAACCACAGATTCATGCCCCTGTTGATTATCTGATGTGTCCCTATTAACACTAATTAAGTTACTATACATATTTTCATACCAACCTGACTGGCCATTTATGCTTTCTGACTCCTGAGTTATCTCTTTAACTTCAGTGTTTTCCACAACTTGACTTTCTGATACTGGGTCTTGTTGTGAACTGGAAGGTTCAATTAGTTTGTCAGCTACTTCTATAGTAAAAGATGACTCTACTGCATTTTTGGTGCTCTTGAAGTTGAGAGGATTATCTTCATTTACTGGTAGCACCCCAGAACTTGGTGTTTTATTGTCTGAATCTAATATTTCTTGTACATAATTTTTCTTGTAATTTTGTTCTTCACCTATCATTGCTTTGGGTGGTTCCTTTTTCAGTTCTATATCCATCTGAGATTCAGTTTCTTGTGGGCCCAAAGTCTGAATTTCTTCATTCTTATTTGTGGCAACATCCATTTCTCTGCTTTGCTCCTCTTTTGTTATAGTGTTCTCTTTATTAGCATGCCCAAATGTTAAAACATCACTTAAACCCAGATTAAACCAGCTTGACTTGGATACCTCACTGTCACTCTTTTGCTGTCCTTCTGTTGATATTTCTACAGCTGTAGTTCTGTGTTCAAAATCAGAATGTGCAGCATTATTAGAACTGTCATGGATTTGTGGACTATTTTCTTTGGACAGCAAATCAAGGCCTGAATTTTCTCTACCAAAATGTAGTAAATCTGTCAGTCTACTCTGAAACCAGCCAGAAGGCTCTGGTTTATCCTCATCATTTAGTTCTTTCATGTCACTTTCATCACTTATTGCTATTTTTCTGCTCCTGAATGTATTTTCTTCTACAGACTCGGTAACTGTTTCAAATGCCTCCTCATCTTGTTTACTCCCTAGGCCAAGCCATCCTACAACACCAGAAATAGTCCATGTAGATTGTATTGGAGCTGGTTTCAATGGGTGACTGCTTTCGGCTTCTTGCAGGACAGCATCAACTTTTCCATTCTTGTTCTTTCTGAACAATTTATTGCTCTGAGTCTCCTTCCGAGTGTGAGGGTCTTTGAATGCTCTGTCTAATTCATCATTTTCAGGAACTGACTCAACTCCATGTTCCCTCTGGAAGGAAATACTTGTCTGTTTTTGGAGCTCACCTTCGGGCATCTTTGATTCTGGTTCTTTTTGCTCTGTGTAAGGTAATGGATATTCACTTTCTTCATCATGATCATACAACACACTATCTTTGTTTTCCAAAAGGTATTCACCTCCATCAAGACAAAGGAAATCAGTTTCCTAAAAGAATAATATTACCTTTTTATTATGTACATGAATGTTTTAAAGCTGAGTCTCTCAACCTTTTAGCATACTGTACCCCATTCAGGAGTCTGATTTGTCTTGTGTACCCCTAAGTTTCACCTCACTTAAAAACTACTTGCTTACAAAATCAGATAGAAAAATATAAAAGTGTCACAGTACACTATTACTGAAAAGTTGCTTACTTTCTAATTTTTACCATATAATTATAAAATAAATCAATTGGAATATAAATATTGTACTTACACTTCAGTGTATAGTAAATAGAGAAGTATAAACAAGTTATTGTATGAAATTTTCATTTGTACTGACATTTCTAGTACTTTTTATGTCACCTGTTGTAAAACTAGGCAAATATCTAGATGAGTCAACGTACCCCCTGGAAGTCATCTGTGTACCCCCAGGGGTATGCGTACCCCTGGTTGAGAACCTCTGTTTTAAAGTATTTTGTAATAAAAAAATATACCCATTTTATCTACTTTTTTGCTTCTGTGCAATAGTATGTGTGTACAGCATTTTATGAGGAAATGTAGGTAATTGAGCTATTCCTCATAGCTCTGTTTTGTTTACTTGGTATAATTTGTGGATCTAAACTTCTTCTTAAAAGAGAGCTGTATCTGAGCACTATACACAGACAAATGGTAGAATAGGAAGAAAAGCCCATACTGAACAACCCCAAAGAAGACTTGCAATGACACCTGAGTTTTTACCCATGTATCACCTGGAGATCAGAATTTCAGCTGCTCATCAGTATACAGGGAGGACCACCAATATTAGTTTACCTTAGTTGGCACTTCTACTTCTTGTGTAATAAAAACCTCTTCACTTTGAACTGCATCCTTTGGGAAATATCCAAAATCCTTCCCTTTCTATAAAAATAAAAAAGGAAGGACAGTATTTAGCGTTTTGTCATATATACAGATGACATGTGCATCTTCGCATGTTAAGAATTATAATCTAACAAATACTTAGATTAGTGGAGCCTTCTGAAGTTGATGCTCACACCCATTTTGGTCTATGGAACCTCTTCTTCACAGATAAGTGTTCTCTTCCTCACTTAAAGCATATGACATTAATATACCTCATGCTATGCTTTACACCAGAAGTGATGCATAGGACAGCATCACATGCCCCCCCAAGATTTCTGCAAGCACCGAGCTGCCTTTGAAGGACTTGCTCTGCTTAACCAGCTGCAGGGGCGGGTTGAGTGGAGCTCTGTCCTCACGCTGAGCCCTCCCACCCCCCAACACATTTCTGGCTCACTTGGCCCCTCTCCCTGGCACTTGGCCCTGGGCAAGGAGCAGAGGGGATGGGACAGAGTCAATTCTCCTGCCAGGTGACAGTGGTTGCTCTGGTTCGCTGCCTCTGTGCAGTGCTGCAACTGCCTGCAGATCCTGGCTGGGGAGGTGGTGGCGGCCTGTGTGGCAGATAACCCTGGTGGTGCGGGGAGAGCAGGAGGCCCCGGACCGGGCGCAGCGTGGGGAGCTGCTGGGGAAGGTGCCAGGAACAGGTTCCCCGTGCCTGTGCTCCTCCCCTCACTGAGGTGTCTGTGGGGGTACAGGAGCTCTAGGGAGAAACTCTGTTGCTGTGAGTCATCCCCACACCCTCGGGGCTAGCCTGGGAGGATGTGCTCCCCGCTCCTACAGCCTCAGCTCCTCAGGAGCTGGCAGGATTGGCTGCCTTAGCCCAGGAAGGTGAGACTGGAAGGTTCCTGAACTTGGAGGCGACACGGGGGCAGTCACGTGCCCCCCCCCCCAACTATCAACAGTTACGTGTCACCTGTTTTACACATTATGGTTGTGAACATGTATTTATGCAGTATCAAAACAGTAGCCTTGGCACAGCTTCAATTCATGTGTTATATGCACTAATGATTTGATCCCATTCCCACTGAAATCAGTAGCAAAGCTCCCACTGACTTAAGACCAAATTCATGCCCCAATAGCAAATGAGAAACCATATTCCTCCACATACCTTATGTGCACAAAGGTAATGTACACACTGTGTTCCTATTACCAGCCCTAAATTACTTCTCTGTGAAGGATGTGATAGGGAACTTAATGAGAAATTGTTATAGCTCATGTCAACAGAACGTACAGGGTTATCTAGTAATCTGAGCTACCAAACTCTTAACTGAAGGAAAAACATTACATTTTTATATTATTGAAGACAACAGGCAATGAATGATTACCTGTGCTGCTTTGAAATCATTCTGTTCTACTAAGTAAATATATATTTTATGACATGTAGTAATTTTCAAAATGCTTAAAATTTTACTGATAGACCGCATTGGTTAACTTTATTTTTTGCAGATCTATCGGGTTCTTCTATTAAAACCATCGCCAGTTATTCAAGCAGCTACAAGGGTTTGAACCCATGCAAAGATATGTCCACTGCATCTTAAGTCCAATGTCTTAGCCATTTGACCATTCTGTTGAAAGTACTAGCTGTTCTTACTCAAGAAAAATTCCCAACTACTTCTTTGTTTTAACAGAAATTGCAGGATCAGACTCCAAAATTGGATTTTTGATGAGCTAGCTTTAAAAATTCCGTACCTAAATTCTAATTAGTCTGTGGATACTTGATCCAATAGACCTGAACAATGCTTAGTGAGCCATGTAGTTAAAAGATAGATGTTATGGTCAAGTGACTAGAGCATAATTACTGAAACTGAAGACAAGGATTGTAGTCTCAGCTCTATCACTCCTATGGGATCTTGGGCATATCTGTGGTTAACTTTCCCTATCTGTAAAATGGAAATCATAATTACCTCATAATGATGCTATGAGCTTTAATTGGCTAATGTTCATCAAATGTTGTATGATCCTCAGATGAAAGGTGTTATAGATGTGCAAATATATTATCATTATTTTATTTGGCTTGCTCATACTGAAATTATTTCAGGCTGAAATACTTACACTTCCTGCCCACAAATCTTCCCTTTTTCTTGAAAGTTTGGAGTATACAATTATCTCTTCCCCCATTTTGAATTTCAGATATCGGCAGTCAGGCCCTATGTAGTCTTTAGCACCCTGGACTCTGCTCATTGCAGCTGAATAAATTTAAAAAGGGAGCAAAAAGTAATAATACTTTAAAAAAAATAATTCATCATACTGAAAAAGTACATGTGATGTATATAAAGAAACAGTTTAAAAACATCTGTTTATATATTAATAAAATGTGTTTTATGATAATATCACTATTTAAATACTAAACCAGAAACCTACTCAAAACTGGAATGCACATGGGATATCCTATCCTGCTCTCACTGAAGCCAATGGCATAAATCCTATTGACATCAGTGAGAACAGATCCAGTCCTAGATGTGCATACCATCTTTCAGTATTGGCACACACAGTATTGGCACACACTAAACGTCCAGCTGCAGGGTATGGTGTTACACATGCCCATAAACAACTGGAAGGTCAAAAGACAACATTTTCCAAGTATTTTGATTGTTTTACTTTTAAATATTGCACATTTTCATTCACTTATTTTCCAGCTATTTTAGTCATGTTTTTTTTTAATGAAAACATTAAAGACAAAAAAGCTAGGTTTAAATAATATAAGCATGAAGGAATACACAAGTTGACAAAAGCAGGACATTTCAAGTCCAGGTTGTCTGGCTTTCATTTAAATATCCTTTTCAATAATGTTTTAAATACTATACTCACTTTGAGTCCCAATCCCTCCCACAAGCTGCTCCACAGAAGCAGACACCTGAGCCTGTATGGAGCCCCTTGAAGTCAATGGGGCTCCACCTGGGTGCCAGGATCCACCTGCACAGAGCAGCTTGCAAGGTGGATAGGCTCTTAGCTTTGAAAGTGCAAAGATTTGTAGGTGCAAAATCAAAAGAGACAGCTGAAAAACGGTCTCCAAGTGAATGTGACTAAAACGGGTTTCACAGTGGTAATCAGAGAGATGGCTTCTCTATAAAGTATCCATTTTGTATCTCTGCCATTTCTGATTCTGCAAATCTGGTTAACTCCTGGACACCTATGTATTCAGACGATTCACCTAAAGTTATATAGGGCTTTTCTGTCCTATTCCTTAACTAGTTTCTGTCCTTAATTAACACCACAGCAGGAAAAATAAATAAAGGGCAGATTAGCAGTATCTTTCACAAGAAGGACAGCACAAACCACACCCTGAAGTTGGTTTATCATGGAAAAAACAGACAGAACATTTTGCTAAACCAGAATATAAGTGTTCTGTAAACACTTTCAATATTCATTTTACATTTACAGATATATAAGTTTAGAATTTTTTTAAAAGTATTTTAGTATAAAGAGAAGAATCATTTAAATAATTAAATTAAGTGTTTTTAAACATTGACTATTTTGAGGAAACTCATGGAAAACTACAAATATTAGCTCAGAGTTTCTAACTTACTGGTAATACGAAGTGTTTCTACTGAACTTTGCCCTTTTCCATATTTCCACAATACAATCCCGCAAGCTGGTTTTCCAGGAATATTTCTCCTTTATTGAAAATATATAGGTGTATCCCTCATCAACCTAATACTCTGACAACAGCACATTAAAACATTTATACTTCCCACATTTTCTTTCTAATTTTTATTGTGGGCTTCTACAGTGTGATTTGAAATGACAGTTTATGGATTTACCAGACACATTAAGAACAAAACCTTTTTCACTTACTTTCACATTCCTGATCGCCACACTTTTTCCACTCTGACAGGAGCTTTATACTCTGCAGACTTGTTAAAAATGAAATTATTAACAGCAAAATTCTCTGATCCAAAAACTCCGCCATACTGGAAAAGCCAAAAGTAAATCTAAAATGCGTTAAAACTTTGCAAATAGGACTGGTATTCAGTCAGCAGAAATAACCAACATTATCTTACTTAACCTAACCAAATGTTGAAAATAAACTGTTGGGATCCCATTTTCCTTCTGGCTGAAGAATCGGCTTAAGGCAGAAAAGCACAAGATTTCCACAATTTGCAGAGTCAGATACTCTGATTAAACACATAAGCTTAATAATTAACTAAGTTTTGATAGTTGAACTAGCATGTTGAATACCAAGCAATTAACTCTATTCAGACTGAAGATTTTAGGCCTCCTAGAAGCTAATAAGCAATATGCTATATTTGGCAAGTGAATTGTGGGGCAAAAATTCAACATTTGTAGAAAGCTTTAGTGAAAATTATAGTTTATTTTCCTGATTGTTGAAAGAATTTTTAAAATATGTCTTTTCAAGACATTGTGAGCTAGGTCGCTCATGTATTGGCTCAAATTCTTATCAAAACTGTAGGGTTAATTAATCAGCTGGAACACAGCATAGGAACACAGCATAGCAGAAAGAACTGAAGGCTTAAAGCATAGACCATTTTGGTTAGCCCAGAGCCCAGTCAAGCTGTAGTGAATCCCATTGTTCAAGCTTTGTCTCTTAGTCTGTCCCTCCTTGGTCAGACTCCAGGTAAGAGCCCCAACTCCTTTCTACAATCAACTCTTATCCCTTACCTCATACCACTCTAGTCCTTTGTTCTCAGGCTGGAGATTGCTGCTCTGCTTTCATGTGGAGAAGCAGGGAAAGCCATATTCTATCATCCATATTCTGGCTCATTGGTTGCTAAGTGTCAATGTCCTGGTGATTGGATTTGCCATTGTCTTCTCAGATGCTCCATTGATATATGGACACATAAACCAGAAATGGGAAAACTCCAAAGATTCAGGATTTAGGGCAGGTTCTTATAAGCCTCCTATGGATGCCAGTCAGAAACTACTGAGTCCCACAACAGATTTCATACCCTCCCTCATGCCTCCCCTAAACAAATCCTATTTCCCCACAACCTGTTTGTTAGTTTCTTAGGACTCTGCTAACTCATTGTGCTGTGGGGCTGGACACAAGGGCAGTTAGCAGATATGCCTCCCCTCTACTGTGTCCTGGATCAGATGTTTCTCTTGTAGTATTTTTGTAAGGCCTCTTTTTTTACCATTTCTCAACCTCCCCACTGTCAAGGTCTGCCTCAGACTCCCTTCTGTGGTGGCACCCTTCCTTTCCACCTGCACCTCTTTTGGTAACCCTAGTCCTCTCCCCTCTCCATACTGTCCCCAGACCTCAGTGTCCACATCCATTTCCCTCCCTAATGTCCCAACCATTCCTCTCAACTGTCCCCCAAGATGTGCTCCCCACCACAAGGTATCCATACTATTTCCCCCTTGCCTTGCTATCTTTTCTCTGGTGAAAAGTTCCAGAGGGTAGCCGTGTTAGTCTGTATACAGCAAAAACGAGAGTCCTGTAGCACTTTAAAGACTAACCAATTTAATTTCTGCAGGCATAAGCTTTTGTGGGTGGTTTGCAGCCCACAAAAGCTTATACCTGCAGAAATTAAATGTATTAGTCTTTAAAGTGCTACGGGACTCTCATGTTTTTTGTTTGTTTTTTAATCTTTTCTCTCTCACCTGTACCTGCCATTGTTTTGAGGGTGACAGAGTTAAGGTGAGTGAGAAAGACCGTGTTAATGGCTGCTGCCTTGTGTCCTCCCCTGCTTCCGCAGTGTTGTTGCAGGCAGAGGCACAGGCAGCAATGAATCATCTGGCAGTCAGAGTAGATCTAGGACAGGCAGGTGCAGCCTCTAGTGACAGGAAGAGAAAACGGCAGCCAACATTTTTGCTCTCAATCCCCACAGGCAACAAGTCAAAGAAAGAGACCTCAGACCATATCAGTTTACAACAGGAAACTCAGTATCTGAGGCTTTACTCTTAGCAGATCTCCTCCCCTTCACCAAATTCTCCCCCTCTGAACTGTAAGTTTCTTTCTGCCATTTAGGAGATGAGGAATGGCCTCTAAAGCATTTCAATTTAAAAAACCCCAGAAGATAATATTCCTGATTTTAATTATTATTATTATTTATATAGTGGCAGTGATCAAAATGCCTAGACATTGTACAAATGCAAAAGAAAACAGAATATCTGTCTCAAAAAGCTTTAAGTCTAGGTAACAGTGAGGCTCATGAATTGTCTTCCTTCCAGCTTCTCTCTGCCTTAATCCTGTGGCATGCTTGAGACCTAGCATGGAACAGAGGATTGAAACCAATAAGGGCAGAAACTAACGATTGGCATGTGAAAACTGGAGCTTTATTCCTAAGTACAACATGCAGCTGCTATGTTTAAAAATGGCAAAACCAAGCACCTTAGCCCAAAATTAGCTCAGCAGCTCAGCTGTGTAGTTCTATAAAGAAGACAAACAGAGACCCATGCTTAGATCTGTCTAGACCATGTTACTTTAAAAATTTGTTAAATTGTATCTGAAAATGGCTGATTTATGCTTCATACCAATAGGGGGCTATTGTGTCCAAAGCATATGTAAACTAGTTCCAGAGTCAGCATGTGGATCTTCTAATAGATGTATTAAAAAGGTTTAATTAAAAATGGCTATACAAGTTATGCTGTCTGCAGTTTTCCAAAGCTTTCTGTTTGTTGTGTACTATGGGCTGTTTGATAGACTTAAAAAATATCTGGGAAGTCTCCAGAGGTATGACATAGCCTTTTTTGTGACTCTAGGTGATATGTATAGGATCTAACAGTAGCTATTGTTTAAAAAAAAGACCAAGTGTGTAATTTTCAAGCCTTCTATATGAAAGAGAAATGTCTCAACCACAGACACTGCCACAGTAACAGAATCCATCCATGACAAGGCAGTTCTTGTACAGTTTACGATCCTATTATCCACTTATTTAGGTTTGAAGCTGTCAAATGCTGATAGGAAGCTCCCTGATCCCTCTTCTGTATGGATTATTTTTCATTGTGTGATTTCAATAATTAATCAAATTTAGATTAATTATTCTCTTTTCCTATTTATAATTTTAAGTCCCAGACCTGTAATCTTTATGAACACATAACTCTCAATTACCTTTGTACTGACCTCAAAGGTAACAGTGAATGGAGTTCATCATAACAGGCTTCCAAAGGACAAAGTTGAAAACTTTTAGCAGATATAAAATGTGCTGTATATTTTACTTCCACTTTGCAAGTTAAAAGACCACACACATTCTTGCAGTAATTAAGCAAGGAAAGTATTAGTGCACATGCAGAGACACAGGAATATCAGATTGGATATGTAAATTGATATGTAAATATACAAGCCTGAAAAGCATGGTCACGAATCTCAAGACTTATTTATAAGATTTGTGCATCTTTCTGCCATGTGACATACAGAAATATATACTTTTAGCTTATTTTTCACAAGATGCTAGATGAAGATTTCTTGTACATAATTTGACATTTTTGAATGCTATTAGCTGCATATAATGTTAAATACATTAAATAGAAAACAAAAATGTTACTGAATTTTGTTATTTTTCATAACTGCTAATTACGTGAGCAATATAGTTGCAGCTATCAGTCCCAGGATATTAGCAAGACAAGGTGCGTGAGGTATTATCCCTTATTGGAACAACTTCTGTTGGTGAGACAGAAAAGCTTTCAAACCAGACAGAACTCTTCCTCAAATCACTTGCATATGCTGGTGAAAATAAGCATTTACCTTGAAGAATTTAAAGATTATCAGATATAAAACAACTAATATTTAAATATAAGATCTGAAATAAAACTAGAGAAAATAATTTTAATAAAGCATAATTATTTGCCAAACTACTAACACAACCTGACAATGGATAAGAAACTGCTGGTTATTCTTTTAACTGTTACACATTTTACTTAAATTATTTTTCTTTTACATAGTACATGGAGTCATCAATCACAGTTATAAAAGCTGATAATCTCCAATAAAATGCATAAAGCAAACAGATAGTACAATGATTCATCTTTTAGTTTTAAGTGCACCTTCTTAGGGAGGGTGTCAACTGCACAAAAAGCTATTGCTGATTCCCCATTAATAGGCATAATGGAAATAAGATAGTCTACAGCATGTTTCCTGAAATTCTGGAATTAGCTATAGCAAATTCATAGGATTTCTGAATTAAAAATGATGTTGAAATCCTAAGATTTCGTGATTTAGCTGCAAATGCTTTAAATTGTACCATATCGCAAATCTCTGCAGCCTGACAAAATTGTGACATTGCTTGAACAAAGCTTGTGGAAACATAAGGGTTTCATGTAAAATGAGGGGGAAAAATCTCTCCAGTCTCTATAAATTATGAACAAAATTGTGCTTTCAGATCCACCCAATAGATCTTTGATACGATATTCTGTTTAGGTACTTACACAGTCCTCATTACCATGGTCTCATAAACATGTAACAATTTAGCCTCAAAACACTTCTGTAAGGTAGGGAAGTATTATCCTCATTTTATAGGTGGGGAACAGAAAGAGAGAAATTAACACTATGTCTCCACTGCAGTGAAAGGCCAGGGTTAGTGGCACTTGACTCATCTGACCCTGGGTGTTAGAGAATCCAAGGCTTGAGTAACTATGTCAATTGGTAACCCTAAGGCAAGACTCCTCTTACCCGGGCTCAACCCTAGGGCTCTGGTGTCCATACTGAAAACCCAAGTCAAACCAACTATATCCTAGACTCCCTAGCACCTTCCCACAACGTGTCCATTCTAGCCTTTAGACCATTGTGCACTGTGTGAAAACTTGTTACACGTTACAGGTAGTTTGAACAGCCCACCACCAACACAACCTGCTGAGCAGTCAGTTTGGTCTGTGCACCCCCAGCTAGCAGAGCCAGCAATATGGAGGAGGTGCCTTTTGAAAAACTTCTCTTGCTTGCACTTCTATGTCAGGAAATAAGCAGAGCTCCTGTGAAATGCTGGTGGATGTTTCAGCAGTATTTTCTGACCCACCAAAAGCACCTGACAGAGCTTCTGATGGAGCAGGAAAAGGACACAGACATGGCAGACTCTAACTGGCTGATGCTGCTCATGACACTTGGTATACCCACTGGTGCCCTTTATGTGGACTAGTGCTTCTGGAGGAGGGCCCTAACTGTACTAAGGAACATTATTTGCATATTAATTCCTAATTGTCCCTGATGATGCGTTTATCTTTTTTTAAAAAAAAGTACACATTGTACAATGTGATGCACTGATAACAAAGAACTTTCTTGATAAAATAAAAGGACTCATTTATAAACATGTATTAACAAAGTACAACATTAACCCATTGCTATGCAAGTTAGCTGCTATTATGCCAAAGCACCAGCTAAACACAGAACCTTAAAATAACAAAAAACGAAGTACATGACCAAGTGCAAACAGTGAAACGATGAAGAAGACTGAACCCCCTGTGGTTGTATGTTCCTTGCCCCACTCCCCATTTGCCTTTCCCTTTTCCCTTCATTTGCCCCACACTTCACACTGGGAGGAGGAGGGTGGAGGCATCTACAGGGGATGGAGTCAATATGGAGAGTTGCATGGGACAAAGTTGCCCTGCCCAGTCACTCATGGGGCTCTATTGCTTGGGCCATCCAGCCATGGAGTTTTCCAAACTGCGTCTGGATTGTATCACAGGGTACCACAAAGGGAAGCAGGCCATGGTGTGAATGATGCAGCAGGAGCCGGTACTCTTATGGCCATTAGTGATATCAGCTCCTTGGCCCAAGCTTCTCCTCCATTGTGGGCGAGCTGTGGAGGTACTACAGCCTGTAGAGGTCAAGGGGCCCGGCAAAGGACAAGGTACAGAAGGTTACTGTCTCAAATAGCTCAGTGCAGGAGCACAGAAAAAATCCTTGTGGAATTTCAAGGACATTAAATTTTACTTTGGAAAGTTTGGAAAATGTTACTTTTCCAAACTGAACTTCAATTTATTGAGACAGATACTTCAGATCACAGAAGCTCTTTGGACACAGCCTGGTTAATCACAGTGAAAGCAGTGCAGAGAAAATGGTAAGTCAAAAATTCAAATCTGTTTTTCCCCCTCCCTAAAAATTGCAGAACTACTTGAGTTTGTGTGGGGGAGGGAAGCAGTCAATGGCCATTCTACAAAAGCTTTTTCTATCATTTCAGACTTTCCATATTTTGGAGGACATAACATTTCTTTTGGTCCCTGACGGGGAAAGGAGGGTGTTATTCCAAGCTGCCAGTGGGACACCTGAGGTGCATTCAACTAAAGTATTCTAATGTACAGTGACTGAATAGCACATCTACCAGTGCAGTGAGCTGGTCAGCTACCCAGCCAGCCCTGGAAAATATGACCTTCCCTGAGGTCGGATTATCTGTCTGAAGTTCCTGCTTCAGGAAAAGTTTGCAGCACATGGGACTGGATCTTTGAGGGAGTTAATGAGATGCTGCATTAGCTTTCACATGGCTTAGTCTGTTATGACTGCATGCAAATGCACCACAGCCATTCTCCTAACCTCCAGGACTTATCTGGACAAAATTTCAAACCCAAATCAAATTTGGGACAAATTATTTTGTCACATATGGACTGCATGGACTACATTTAACTCAAATGGACTAGATTTGTAAATGGAACACATTTTCTCTTCCCTACCACAGTTCACTGTCACAAGGAGGTTCATTACACCATTGAGTGATTACAGATGTAAGGTTATTATTTTTAAGAAACAATGCCCTACCAAAAATCTGTGCCATTTTAGTAAAAATTAACTTTCAAGGCATTTTTACTGTTTGTATTTCATGGTTGCCATTATGAACTCCATGTGGAAGGGGCAAGAGGGAGGGAGCCAAGCTGTTGGCATACAATCGACCATTCGCAGATACATGCAGCTAGCTGGGGCTTCTAATAACTTTTGCATTGGTTCATAGAGTGGAAATCCCTCCCACTCCTATGTTAATAAACATTAAAATGGAGTAAAAATCTTACCAAGTTCCAGGGCAGCTTCTGTCCTTTCTAGGTCTCTTGCAGGGTCTGTAGTGGGCTGTTTCTCGGGCGGGCATCAAAAGGCTCCTCTAAGAAATGCCTCAGGATGTGCTGCTGCTGCTGTTCCTACAGCAAAGTTTCCTCTGGGACCAGTTTCAGAAATAGAGTCACTGTGCTAGGCTCTCTTGACAGCTTTTGCTGGCTCCAATCAGGTCTCATGCTGGATTCTGGAGCTGTCAGGTCACCATCCTGGCTGACCGGGTCATCATGCACCAGGGCTGGCTCCGTGTTTGGCACAGTACTCAGCACCCGGTCAAACACCTCATAAACAGGCATGATGTCAGCATGTTACCCAAAGTGTGGTTCTGGTACCTGGTTTTCTGGCACTCATTCTTGAGCCACTTAATCTGCTCCCTGCACTGGTCACCACTTCACTAAATTTGCAACACTGTCAATTTCTCTGTTATTTGTAGGTTTACATGACCATTCCTGGTACTCTTACTAAAGTATCTGGCTGTGCTCCCGTGACCATAAAGCAGCATGCTTTGCAGAAGACTTCTTCTGTTTAGTCTCGATTGCAAACACAGAAAGCTTTGTGATGATGCGTTTGCAGCTCAGTGGTCAGAAAACAATGGAAAGGTTAAACACGGACTCACTGAGCTGCTGCACTACACCAAGGTAGCTTGCTTCCCTGTCCCTTGAGTCAACTGTTGATTCTTGGGAGAGAGAGGACAAAGGACGGTGGCTCATGGGATTGTGGGATACTTTTGGTGACTCAGGATCTGAGCCCAGGGCAGGCTGCATCTACATTGCAAAGCAATAGGGCTCTAACCCTGAGTCCCAGCTAGACTCGAGCTTGAACCCCTGCAGGGTACAAGCCTAGATCTGAGCCTGAGAAATGTGTGTGTAGACAGAAGGGAGGTTTGAACATAAGCCTGAGTCTGAGCCCAGGCTTACACTGCAGTGTAAACATGCCCTAAGTGATTTGCCCACAGTCAACACGACAGCTGTGGTAGACCAGAACTGAGGCCAGATCTCAGAGTTCTAACCCAGTGCCTTAACCACAAAGCTGTATTTTTTCCTCCTTACATGTGTAGAACTCAACTGACGAGCATTTGAAAATCTGTTAGTGTGAGAATGGAATTTTGCTCTGCATAGTTTTCTACAGTTCAGTAATGCTTAATTTTTATTTTGTAAAAATATAATTCCAATTTCCTTTAAAGATAAGAAGTTTTAAGTGTTAAGGGCAGAGACTATGAGACTATATAAATAACAGGGATTTTCTGAGTGATGTGGCTACACATTTTCTACATTTCACTTAGCTGCTCTGTTCATTATTCATGAACAATCCTCCTACAGATTTTCCATTTTATCACAAGGACTCAGCTACTGTGGAACCTCACATTAGAAGATGAAGGGCATTAGACATCACATTTAAAAACAAATGTTTAATTCAGTTTATAATTCCTATTTTTATTTGTATAATGGATGCTTATCAATATGCAGGGCCAGTGGAAAATGGTACTGTATCCCAGAGTGGTGCTTCATTTTGTAACAAAATACAGAAAAAAACACCATTCTTGTCATTTACTCTATCAATCTTAGTCACAGCATTACTACCCTGGTGAAATATGCAAGGTGATGACACTATGTATGGAGCAAACTACATGGTAAACATTGTCTACTTTTTAGAGAACAGACATGTAAGGAAGGAGCAGCTAGATCTACTTTGCTGGAAATTGAAAATGTATGTACATTATCTAGGTAATAAATGACATCCTGAACCTGTACATCCAACATGGCAATCAAGAAAGCATCTCAACTTTATTTCTCTAATTGCTGAATAAAAAATAGGCAAAATTTAGAGGGAAGTCAAGTCCAAGAAATTTGTTTTCAGCTTTTTTGTCTCCCAAGCCTTGTTTTGACTTGCCAGACCAATTAAGACACACATTTTTAAGAGTGAGGGTAATTCACTATTGGAACAATTTACGAAAGGGTCATGGTAGATTCTCCATCACTGAAAATTTTTAAATCAAGATTGGAATTTTCCCCTTAAAAGATATGCTCTGTTTCAAACAGGAATTATTTAAGTCTTAAAGTCTACACTATGCAGATCAGTCTAGGTGATCACAAAGTTCCCTTCTGACTTTATAATCTATGAACCCCCACACCATGTAAATACCATTTTTTGTTTGAGATTGTATGTATATCTTAGCAGCAGTCTTTCACAGACTGATCATGAACATCATGTAGCTCAAATTTCCCTAAAGTAGGATTTTCTAGTCATAATTTTAGGACCAGACATCATAATAATATAGTCTAATCATCTGGAAAACAGAAACAATATACCTGGTATGCTGATCACTATTAGAAAGATAGTGTTTTAGTCTCATTGCCAATCTATCCAAACTACTGCCTCAGACTTTTTTCTTCACTGTTGACACTGGAAAGAGAATGGGACCTTGCCCTATCTCTAATCCTCATCTCCAGGCAGGAAAATGGACTTTTCCTATGCCTACGGAGAGCAGCTATTCAATGATGCCATGCACTCTACACCTTGAGACCTAGTAATCACTATGGAAATATTCAGTTTAAGATGCAATTTTCAATACTGGATGAAACAAATGATTGCTTTTCCCTCTTTAAAAAAAATAAAATCATGAAGACATCTCATAGCTGCATGGTCCAGAATATGTTTTGCAGGGAGAAAGGGAATTCAGCTTTTAGAGAAGTTACTAAGAAGACCACAAAGCAGCTTTCTGAAGATGCTGCTGACATACATGGCTGTTTTAGTTTGGTTTGCAAGCATCTTGCTTTTGGGAAATTTAGTTTTTCTGACCATATACATAAATGTCTCGATCAGATTAGACTGGACAATTTTAGAAAGGCTGGCTGTGAACAATGCAGTAATGTGACCTTACGGTATTTATATAGTTGCCTTTAATATCATGACAAAACCTCTTGAATTTGAATTAAGCTACCAGATACACCATCTACACTGTTACTCTGCAAAACTAGAAGTACTTAACCAAGTACTTCTCTAATCTAAATTAAAACCAGGACAGCAATCATGTTCCCTTATTTCCATAGCAATAACTTTCCCTTATTTCCATCTTGTCAAAACTTATTGCTGCATGAAATAGGACCTAAAATAAGAATTACATTTAATCAATCCACTCTCTAATTGACTCACCATGACCCTCTGCATGCTATTGTATGTTGTACTAGCGCATTCCTTCCAGCCTATGTAGTGTAGTGTCTGATTAGCACAGCTCATTTCTTGTCCAGGACTCTATAAATGATCAATAATGCTTGGTGTTATTTAAGTATGTTTATTATATTAATAACACAAAAGCAGTGTTACTCAACACTTCCTGTACAATAACTGAACTGCTCAACTATGTCGACAGACTAAAGAGCAGCTTTTTAAGGTGCTGCACACTATTTCACAGCTGATGCTTTCAAGCAAAAAAGTTAAAATAGCTTCCAAAAACAGAATCTGAAAGAGGCAGTCAGTCAACCAAAATATGGACGCCAAGGACATGCCTGCTAACAGGTTCCCTGTAAATAACAGAATTGCTGATAGTTGGAAACTGCTACACTTTAAATTTGGAATAGCTGAATTTGACACCCCTACATCGGTTTATAATCTGCAAGGTAGAGTCACCAAATGCAGATTATGCATAAATTCTTCTGCAAGTATTAGATCAACCCATCTCAGCTCTGAACCACCGCTTAAAAAAAAAAGACAGAAAGGGAAATGAGTTTGTATTGAGTGACAGGCAAAGAGTAAAGCAGCAGCAATTCCAGAGAAGCAAAAGCAGAAAGCGCACAGAAGCGAAGTAGAAGATTGATGGAAGATCCTGACTGAAAGAAATGCTTGCTAGCTGGTTAGTGCAAGGCAGAAACTTAAGTAAAATCACCACTGCATAACATCCACTCTCAGCACCTCATTTCATTGTTCAGTAGTCAAGTTTTAAGTAAAGGAGTCCAATGCTCTTCTCTACTAAAAAATGATGGGGTCAGGCTGAATTATTTGAAAAGCATCTGCAGAATTAAACTGAAAGATGAGTTAAGCACCAGGAAAGTTTGGCACAGGCATTTGTAGTTGATTATTTTGTCTCTCTTCTGAAATGGCTCTAGGACTTCCTGATGATATTTATGGGTGAATCATTCTGAGATTCTTCTTACCAAGCCAGACTCCCACCCCCACATACGGGGACACACAACACACGTGCTTCACTCAGTTTTTAACTTGTACAGTAGTTTTGCAATTCACCTTTTAAAAATTGTTTTGGAAAGAACTTCACATGCTGTAGAAAGGACAGTCATCTTCAAATACCATGTATACTGCACAAAGATGACAATATTAAACTTTCTGCTTGCAGTAATATTGTAGCCATGTTACTCCCAGGATATGAGACAGACAAGGGGGAGGAAGTAATATCTTCCACTAGGTCAACTACTGTTGGTAGAGAGGACAAGCTTTTGAGCCCAAAACAGCTGCTCTTCAGATCTAGAGAAGGTAACCAGAATGCTCAAGATAAATACAAGGTGGGACAGATTGTTAAACATAAGACAAGTCTCTCACATGCTGGGAGAAACCAACATTTATAATTAAACGGGCAATTAACAGCTTGGCAGTGGTAGAATGAAGGACTACTAGGCAACAGGATGCATTACAAATTGTTTTAATGGGCCATAAATCCTGTTAAACCCATGTTTTTTAGTGTCCTGCAGAGTTAAGAATTTTCCTAGGCTTGTCTTTTGAAGATGGAGTGCAGTTTTCCTTTAAGGGTGAAGACAGAGGTCAGATATGAAGCGATCAGTTCGTGAAAAGTGTTCACTCACAGGTGTTTCTTATTTTTCTGTGCAAGTTTGAGCGCATAGTGACTGTCTGGTTTCAGGGACATATGATACAATGTACAAGGTTTACCACATTGTGGTAGGCATCTATAGGACTCATGGAAACCTGTACAACGCCTTCAAAAGACGAGCCTGGGAATTTAAATGAATAAGGCTTTATTTACACTAGTACTTTTGTTGGTGAAACTTTTGTCTGACTGGAGTGTGAAAAAAAAAAAACAACCCGACTAACAAGTTTTATTGACAAAAGTGCTGGTGTGGATAGTGTATGTTAGCAGGAGACACTCTCCTGTTGGCATAAAGCAGCAAAATGGGAGACCTTCCAGTAGTGCAACTGTGCTACTGTAAGGTATGTAGTGTAGACATAACCTAATTCTGCTGGACATCTAAAACCATTGACTTAACAGCAACACTGGTTTTATTATTACAATAACATACAATAATTATTACATTATTACAACGATCTGTATCACACCTGGCTGCTTCTGTTGTCCTGTAACTGCAGAGGAGTTAAATGCTCACTTCATTTTAAGTGGTCTCCTACAATGTGTGAAGCCCTTATGCTTAACAATCTTGCTTACCTTGTATTTACTTTGGAGACAGGTTACCCTTCTCCAGACCTTAAGTGCAGCTCTGTGAAGCTAGAAAGCTTGTGCTCCCCACCAACAGAAGTTAGTCTAATAAAAGACACTACTTTATCCACTTTGTATCTCTCAATGTTAGCCTTTACAGGTTAGTAAGAGCAGAAACAAACAAACAGTCTTAAGCATTCATACAGTAGTCTAATAAGCCACATTTATTTGCACAAGTACAGAACAAGCCAATAGGTATAATGTGATTGTTTCATACAAAATTATAAAAACAAAGTCACCTTGATACACCATACTGCTGTATTTGGAACTTTCACACTTCCCTATCAAATACATCCAAAAAGTATCCCTGAACAAACACAACATTGGTATTAGTCCCAGATAACCTCAACACTGCAACATAATATTCCTAATGGCACATAGGGATCAAAGTTTAATCAGTGACTAACAAATAAAAGATCATAGTTAAAAAAATAACCAGAGGCCTTGGCCTTTTCCATCATTGGGCAAGAAAGCAGGGAGCATCACTAAACAGACATTGTCTTCAGAACATAGTTGTAAACATAACCTGAGCACCTGCAGAGGGCAAACAGCATAGTATTCCAGACTCTCTGATTTTAGACGTCTTGGTCAATGTTAGCACTTTTATGTAACTACTGCTCATATGCGGGTCAAAGAGACACATTTGTAAAATGGGAAAATAAATCAAGCTAGAATTGGTTGGGGTGGGGAAGAAATAAAGGAGTGAAAACAGATTGTTCACTTCCCCCCGCCCATGCTGCTTTGGGAAGGTAAGGCTGACTTTAGTGGGACTCTGAATTCTAATTCTTACCAGGCATGGAGGAGAGAAGGTAGAAAGGGAATTATACTAAGCAATGTTATAAAAGCTCCTAAAATATGTAGATCCAAAAGGGGAAAGTTAAGTGTCAACAGGACATCTCAAACCATTTCTTTAAAATGCACATTTATTTCTACGAAAAAGATGTATGATACATAAGTAGAAGTGAGCACACCAATTTAAACATTTACCTATTAAAATATACAGAGATTCTTAATGAGTACAGGATATTTAAAAAAGATGCAAAGGATGTTACTTTTTATTTTTACAGGTTTCTGGAATTTCACATAATTTTGATAAGTAACTTTTACAAAATTATGTAAAAAGTACAACATGTCTGGTAAATGGTCTGCATTTTTCCAAAAGACTTTTTACAGCATGCATTTGTTAAGGCAGCCTTCTCCTCCTCAAAAGGAATCCTTTTACTCATCAAGTAATCTTCTGCTGCAAAGATTAGGCTAAGGAAGCTTGGTCTCTTCTGTTAACGCCTTTTGTCTTTCCTGTCTGATTTACGGTCTCTTTCACTCCGGGAAGTTCTTTTGCCTGACCGACTACTTTCTGACACAGACCTCTTTCTGTCAGACCGTGAGCTTTTATCCTTTGATCCTTTTGTATCTCTGTTACTACCTTTTGAAGACTTGTGACTTCTGTCTAGTCCTGAGGCATCCCTTCGCTTCCTATCCACACTCCTCCTGCGCTTTCTATCCCTATTATGTCCCCGCCCTCTGCTTCGACTTCTGCTCTCACTGCTGCTAGAAGTACTGCTGCTACTGTCTCTGCTACTACTCCCACTAGTGCTGCTGCTGCTGCTAGAACTACTCCGACTACTGCTGCTGCCGCTGCTGGAACTGCTGCCAGTACTACTGCTTGTTGAGCTACTACTACTGGTACTACTGCTGCTGCTGTGACTGCGGCTCTTGCTAGTCTTGTTCTTTGTCCTACCCCTGCTTCTACTCCTAGTTTTACTCTTATTTTCTACACTCGTTGCCTGGATCTGATCTGACTGCAACTCACCCAGCCGTACAGATACCACGCTGACTTCCTCCTTGTCTGCCTGAGGCTCTTGATCCTGAATGGACTGAGAAAATGGTGGAGGCTGTGGCAGTGGCACAGACTCTGGCTGGGGCTGGACCTCAGCCTCCGGCTCCGGCTGGGTTTCAGCCTCTTTTTCCTGTTTCTCTTCAGGTTCAGCTTCAATTTCTGGTTTGTTAGCTTTCTCCTTTTCAGGAGAATCAACGTTAACCTCTTTTGCTGGCTGAGTGTCACACTCAGCTTCTGGTTCCACTTCTCTGCTATTTGCACATTCTAATGGTTCTACACTGTCAACCTCATTCATCTCCATCATATCCTGCTCATTATCCAATGGCCGAGTACTCTCACCTTCCTCTCTCACAGCCATGACTTCTTCATGCTGACTATCATTCTCTTTCACCTCAGCTCTGCCTTCTACTTTATCCTCCATATCATGTTTCTGCTCCTCCTCCTCCTGTTCTCTCTCTGCATCACTATGACCTGCCCCTATTTTCACCTTTTCCTCCCCTGCCTCCTCCATTTCTACATCATTATTCTGGTTACCTGTCTCCATCTCTTCCACCTGCTGAGCCACCTTACCCTCTTCCTGCTCCTTGTTCTGTTCTTCTTTCTTTTCTTCATTGTGCACCTCCTGCTGTTCTTTTTCCTTCATAGATTGTCTTCTGGGCCTGGCCTCCATTTTGTTAATTTGTTCTGCAAATTCATTGCGTCTATTTTCAAACATTGCTAGAGAACAAGAGGCAAATATGAAAAAAAAAAAAGAGTAAATTTCAGGATAACTCGTCAAAGTTAAGACTGAAATCTTACTTATTCCCAAATATGTGTTGAGAGTTAAGTGATTATTCTGAACTGCACAATACTATGTTCCTGTTATCTTTCCAAAGTGTTGTGTCATTCAAGTGTAATCCAAAAGATAGCAACTTTTAACCAAAATAAAAAGGGGACAGAGGAAGGTGAATTTAAGCCCAAAATTCAGGTTTTTTGAAAATCTGTACAAAAAAAAAAAAAATTGGTCAACAGAAGTTCAAGATTTCTAGAATTCCAATGAAGAATTTTGATTGATTGAAACATTAATAGCTTTAAAAACTAATAATCAGAACAGAGGTTTCCTTGAGCCTAATTTTAAAGCCTGGCTGAAACCAAACTAAACCATAGGCAATGCAAAGCCGTCCCAAGCACGCCAAGTTCAGACACTTGTAGTCAGGTCCACTGGATCTGGATGGATCAGACTGCAAGAGTCTAGCCCAGAGGTTCTCAACCTATTTAACATTGTGGGCCACATATGCAGCTCTCTCTGTTATGTGGGTCACATCCACACAATATACATACTGCCTGTATGGCCCTGAGGATGTCTCACGCATCACAACTGTGTGCTGATTGGGCCGCAAGTGACCTGCAGGCTGAGAACCATTGGTCTGGACTCCATTTTCTTGACTGTTTCTTCTGTGGAGCCACCGAGACTAATTACCCTCAACTCCTCTCAGACATCAGTCCAGTGCCCCGCAAACAAAGGGTGTCTGCTTCTCCCTGGACCACAGCCCCTGAAACTGTGCTCAATGCTGATGCCCAGCTCCTGCCAGTCTCCTCATTGTGCTGTGTGCGCTATCTAGAAGCACTGCAACTCATCACAACACTCACTCTGCAACACACTCAGTGCAGTGAGGTGATGGTGGCCAGCAGGAAAAGGGCATGCAGTTACCACCGTGCCAACCCGATGGGCGAAAGGAGGTGATGAGAGATTACCTAACCTGACCTAAACCAAGACTGTCAGGCTGTTTTCAATCCAACCCTAATGCATGCAAAGCTCTAACTCCAGAACTCTTTCACTTCCTGATACTCAGACTATTGGCACTGACTAGGTTCCATTACCCAAACTGAATGAAATGCAAGTATTAAAAGCCTAAATGCCACAAAGTAAATTAAATGTTTAAAAATCAATTTTAAACAATAAGGTATTTGCACACATGAATTAGTTTTAATCTAGAATTTAACTTGATAGTATTCTTTTCAGCTAGGAAGATCAGTCAGAATGATATAAATCCCAATACAGAAAAAAGCCTTTGAGGAAGGGAGATGTGTTTAAGAAGATGCAAAGAAAGATACCAGCTGATAATTCCAACCTAATTAATAATTTCCTCTTTCAAAAAAGCCACAAGATGCTCAATATCACACATATTGATCTACTTTAAATTGTTTTCTGAAAGAAAACTTAGATAGTTAATCCGAGGAAAAAGGTGTGCATGCATATATTAAGATGGACAGTTTTTTTTAAGTTTAATTAATCTTAATTAATCTTTAAATTATCACACAAGAGCTAATTGTTCTGTTCCTAAGAACATACAAGTTGCTGACTCCTTGGTAACACTTACATTTTCATATATGCTCATTCCATGGAATCTGCCTCCTTACCTTCTTGCCTCAGCATTTACAGGTGAGACATGGCTATGGGTGATAATACGAAGCAAAAAATACAACTCACAAACCTTTAAAAGACCATATGCATACACCACTTCTCAATTAATTTTGCACTAGATAAATGAAATCTCTTTTTTAGGGGGGAAAAAGTCATTAAGTACCACTTACAAAGAAAGTCTGAGTAACTTGTATCAAACAAACAATCTCACCCCACTTCTCCACCAACCACTGTTTAGAAATGTAAAACTTGTTCTGGTAATGGAATTAGTATATTGAAATGCAAAAAGTTAAAGAAAATGTGTATCTTGCTTGAGGAAGGGGAGTACACTCACACCCCTTTCCTGTATAAATCACCTACCATTCATTTTTTTCTGTGACTCTTCTATTAGCTTTTGCGTAGCGGGACACATCCTGCCAGGTATGTAGAAAAGATGGGGTCTTGTCTTGGTTCTTATATATTTAATTATTTTGGCATTATGTTCATTCCATTCTTCTTGCTGAGAATCAAAAGGAAAAAATGTAAGATATACTCTTGTGTATTTTACATAACAGAAGTAGGAGTGTAAAAGTCAGAAGACTCACCAGTTGAGCAAGTTCAACCTTTTGTTCCAATAGCCGTAGTTCTGTCTGTTTAGCACGCCTTTCTTCAAACAGTTCTCGCCTCTCATTTTCAACTTGCTTTCTCTCTTCCTCTGCCTGCACTTCAAGCTTTTGTTCAATTTCTTGACGTCTCTTTTGCTGAAGGTAAATAAAGTATTGTCTTAGCATTTTCTTCTAGTGTAGAAAACGTGCTCTGGATCAGTTTTGTAAGTATAAGAGTTATACAAAGACAAATGTTACAGAGTTACACTAGCTCAGATTGAGACTAATTAGTTGTCTCAATAGGAAAAAATTCAGAACTGCAACTTACCAATAGCTGTTTAATTGATTAGGTAAAATTAACCATTTTCCTTTTTAAAAAATAAAATAAAATAAAATCCTGTTATCTATTTAGGATCAGGCTGATCAACCACCAAAAAAGCTTTTCTAGTTTAAACGGTTATCTAATAAGTTACAGCTGTACTCACTATAGCTTTATCAATACCAGAGGAGACCCACACATCTATTTACTGAAAATGGAAAGGTTTACAATACATGTTATGGAAAAGTCATTGATTTGTGTACATAAGTGGCATAGCACAATTACATTCTTATGCCCTTCTGGCACAGTTGGCTATGGTTTACAAAATCAGAACACAGATAGAGTCTGTGCATCTTAAGTCAGTGACTGAGTATCTAACAATTGTTTCATTTTGTATTGTTCACAGCAACAGACCATTTGCTTGACTGGTTAGATAGCACAGCCAGCCTTTTAGTTGGCTACAAGTGCCATTTACTTTGAAATTACTCAAAGTACTCAATACCAAGAGGAAAATGTTATCCTTTTCCTATACTGCAAGTATTTTAGAACATGATGATCTCTTAAATAATATATGCTCATAAGAAATTTTATTACTTGTGTCAGAACAACTGGGGACAAAGCTGAGAGTAGCGCTATGAAGTCCTAAAAGAAAGAAGAGTCCCTACCTATGTTTTATAGCTTTTTAGTTCAAAGCTGCTTTAAAAGCTTTTTAAACTCTTGGGCCCCAGAAATCAGGATGTCTCACTACAAACAACGCATGTATCATGGGAATTTTTCACTCCCTGCATTGAAGCAGTAACTACCTAATTTTGCCTCGCTTGCTTTAGTTGTGCCAGTTTATAACATTAAGAGAAACAAGTACCCTCTCAGTAGCAACAGTGGATTCTTGTTTAAATTTCTGAAGAGTGCCCATCAACAAGCCAAATATACGTCGATTCCTGAATAAAAGACAAAACAGACAGTTTAAAAAACAGTGTTTTTGTTGCATAAACAGTGATAGAAATTATTGTACATCAGTGACATCTATTTCTCACATTCCAAGGCCACAAGAAAGAGCATAAGGTTTGTGCCACAGTGTAGACGTTAGTTAATAATATATACTATGACATAAATGTACACAATGCTTTACCAAATAGAGTAAGATATGGTCCCCACCCAGATCTCACACTAACAGATAATAGTTCAGGTAACAATGTGGAAAAATAACTGGAGAAGATTTCTGTCCTGAGGGGGCAAGGAGCTTGAAATTGATACAGTAAGAAACAAGTAGCCAATGCAGGAATTTGGAGGCCCGTACAGGAGTCAGAGAAATCAAGGTCTTTATTTTAGTCAGTAAAGAAGGTAGATCTGTTAAGATGCTTTTTAAGAGGAATATTTTTCTAATTGCGACTGCACTCACTGGAAAAAACAGGCTCAAAGATTTCTTTGTACTGGGAAAAACAAAACAGAATTGTGCTAGAACAGCACATCCCGAAAGGGAAACACAGCCCAAATTCAGTGAAGTATCAGTAGTAAGCCAGATTCTAGTTTAGTTTTCCGTTTTAACAATCTAAGAGGTTAAGGCTCAAGTAGCAGCCAATCAGCAAAGATATGTACCTTTTTGTTGCATTTTAATAAAACTAGTAATAAATAGCATGGATAGACTTATCAGACCATGTATAGAAACATCAAAAATTCCACTTAAAATGAATCAAGATGTGACATATTTGACAGTCATGGCTGCATGCAATCCATTTTAAGAAGTATATCTATGCTATGTTTATACTCTTAAGGTAGCCCTTCAAAATCACCTGTGATGTATAGATATTGCCTTCAATAACCACATGAAAAATTTTAAAGTCAGGTCACATTCCATGTTAGGAGACAGAACACATGAAGACAACACAACAGATTTATAGGTACCTTTGTTTTCCCTTCTCATCCATATTTTGATCCTGAATAAGGTCTCGACGTGTTCGCTCTTTGGAGGTAGCAACAACAGAAGATTGCAACGCCGGCTACAAGAACAACAAAACACTTAGCCTGTGTTCTGTGTACATACTTCTATTCCAAATGCCCACTCTCACAAATATTACCTTTTTAACATCTTCATCCTCGGCGTCGCTTTCTTGGCGTGATTCTCTCCTAGTCCGACGTTCCCCACCCAGCCTGAGAAGAACATACAAGAGTCAAACATCATAATTTGAGACCGAAACAAGTATCAAGGAAAATTTACATCCTGATAGAGGCAGCATTTTCAAGACTCCTGCAGCCAAGCGCATCAAGATTTCCAATCAACTCTCTCATCTTCCAGAAATTTAGCAAATGTACAATAAATAGTGCTCAGGCTAAAGTTTTGCATACAGGACTCCAGTGACAGAGAACACAACTATTACAGTTTACAAATGGTACCTGAAGTTGCTTTAAGTGACGTCTAGTAAAGCAAGAGACAGGCTGGCCCATTTCGCTATTTTCTGTACACCCAATACATTACTATCCTGAGTTTTATTCCTACTTCATTAGGTCTCTGTGCGTAAGTTTATTCAGCCTTTGTAAAACAGGTACAGTGTTTATATACATACAGCACTACAAGGTGGAGTTCAAAGGCTTCCAAATTTGTAAATGGTTTTGAAATTTCAAGAGGCAATGCTACTGAAGTTATTTAAAATGGATGGAATCCTTACAATAAATTAATCCTTGCAACACTGCTGTTTTCCAGATAATGAAATAATGATTGCACTGAAATATATTTTGCAGAATTGTGTGAACTTTGGAGAATAGTTGTTCTGGGTTAAAATCTGTTACAAAGTTTAAACCCTGAAAGATCTTAGAAGAAGCAGACTAATACAGTTCTGCAATATGATTATTTTTAGTGAAAAATGATTTATGACTAAGCAGCTAAATACTTTAAAGTCGAATAAATTCTACTTTTGAGGGAAATATGAGCCCCAGTTCAGCAAAGCCCTAAAGCCTAAGTGCTTTGCTGAACTGAGGCCTTACTAAAGAGCAATAAGCCTACAAATTAAGAACAAAGCTACGCCCAATTTTTATCTCCTGATATTTTGTACCACCAGGACAAATATAAATTTTTCATACTTCAAGACAGGTAACACACAAAAGTATACTAAAGACATATGTAACAAATGCTGACCTTGTTTTTTTTAAGAGTACACAATAAATACAATTTTAAGAAACTATGGAACTCCTTTAAAACACCACAAACAAAACCAATTGAGACCTTATTGCTGAACTGCAGCCAAAGAGAAAGTGTTGCTGATTAAAAAGGACCCAATATACAAGAATAAACTTGGCCAGAGCTAAACAAAATTTTATGAAATTCTACTCCTGTGTGTTGCTTATGTTTATTTAACATGTCTCCTTCACAACTCAGTTTCTTTGAACCTGCTGTAAAGTCAAACCTAAGTAAAAGATTTTCTGTTGCTACAGAATGTTGCAGCGTGACAAGTTCTGCACCATATTTCCACTGCATGGATCACATAGAAAAGATTTCAAGAGGAGACTATCAAGAGCGATGAATTCAGTAGCAAGCACCTGAAACATATTCAAACACTTTATTTGCCTAAGATACATACTAAATTCCGTGGCAAGAAGAGTCTACTGAACTGACAAAGAGAAATAAAATCAATGCGATATTCCTAACATTATTTTATTAACAGTGACCTACAAAGAAAAAAATAGAGAATGTTCATCTGAAACTGGAGTTCTTTGAGATGGACTCTACACCTTCACACACTTGAGGTGCACTATTGGTAGAGCTCCAGCGCTCAAATGCTTCACTGCAGTGCTACCCAAGTGTTCTCATATCTCCTCCCCCTTTCCTTCACTGTTCTTGAATATTCTGAGAATAAAGCCATAAAAGTGGGTGTGATTGCACCCCTTCAGTTCCTTCCACCACCTTCGTAGGTCTGGGACTGTAATAAAGACTTCATGGTTCACGAGCAAGGAGTGTGAATGCAGAGTCCTCTCAAAGAACTCCAGTGACATGCAAGTAACCTCTATTTCTTCTCTGAGTGACATTTACACTCTCACTCTTGGGACAGTGTGGCAAGTGGTACTGTGAAATGAGGAAGATGGGATCCAGAGTTCTAATTAAAGAGTGATTGAACTAGAGCTCTGCTGAACTGTGCTTCACACCTGGATGCTAAGTCAAGGTACTAATGTTTAGTGAACGTTGTGTACAGAGCTCCAAAGTGCAGCTCTGCCATTTTCAGCAACAAGCATGTTTTTAAGACATGCCAAAGGCTGTAAAACGAGTCTTTTAATCTTGCAGGAAGAAGGACACAAGACAGCTTGTAGTTCTCTAAGACAGAGCCTAACCTATTTCGACAAGCATTTGAAGTTTGAGGTCGGGAAAAGAACGCTGGCAGAATAAGTGGCTGGTTGACATGGAAGTCAGTGAGAGGAGGAGCAGCAAGCAGCATGAAAGCAATCCAACTGCTATAAAAAGTGTTTCACTGTCAAAAGACCACTCAACGATGTAATAACAGGTTTGTTATCTTATGCTTTGTCCACATATGAGTTTGCATTGGTTTCACTTAATTGGTTTAATATCAGTTTGGTTAAACCATTGCAATTTTCATGCATGGAAGTCTTAGTTCTCTGCCCCAGTGATCAGATACTCAAACTGCTTGCACTGTCCAACTTCTGCCACTGCATTCAAAGACAAAAACACTCTAGCAGAAACATTCAGTTAGTATGGTCAGCAGTTAACGTTGACAATTAAGCATTTTAGATTACAGAGTTCAATGGGTTGTTAACCGAGTAGGGCAGTTAACACCCATATATGACTTCATGAACATTAAAGTGAGAAAGTCTGTGTCTGACCACTCAAATTCCACATCTGATTGCACCCCTTCAGAATTAGAACACAGAACCCCCTTGTCCCACTACTGATAACTGAAAGAAAATCCTAATTTTACAGGTCCATTGTATTTTACATTTTATAGTGAGGAGAATGAGACAAGATTTCATTGAACATGAGATGGACACGTTAATGCATAGATAGGAAGTCAAGCTCTTACTGGTGCAACTGTGATCATCCAAAAATATTAGTGACAAGAGTCTTAAATTTGGAATGAATGATCTATAAGCAAGTAGCTATAAATCCACCAGACTAACAATTACTAGTTCTGAGCATTTAAATTTGCTAAATCGTGATGACGTTTTACCCCAGTAAAGTCTACCTTAATACTTACCTACTGGTTGCCCCTTCAAGATCCCTCTGTTTGGCTGGGGGTCCTCCACTATCTGAGAATCCACGCCTAAAAAAAGAAAAAAAAACCCACAAGATTTAAGATACTTAGCACAACAAATAAGATGTAGTCTGAGCAGAGACCTGGAAGCTGGAATTCCAGAATTCCCAATGCAAAGTCTGTGACTGACTCAACTGTAACCATAGGAAAGTCAAACCTTCTATCTGTACAGGTAACACTTGCCTACCTCACAGGATATAACCACCATAATAAATACATTGTATTTTGGTAACAACCAAATTATATAGCACTCTCCACTAAGTACATGCCCTATATTAGTGGCATGAAGTACACAATACCCCTGTAATTCTGACCCTATAACACCTGATATTCTACTATGAGAAAGTAATATTTGATCATTTAGCCAGGGAAGAAAGTCAACTACAAAATAAACAAACATCCCATGCAGTCATAGTCAAAACTAACATGCATAAACATACAGTAGCTTTATTTTATCATTTAATTCTGCAGTGTTTTACCTTAGCAATATGCTACCACGCCCTCTACCTCCACCAGGGCCTGTGATGGTCAATAATCTACCTTGAGCGGGCCTGGAAGAAAGAAGTGTATTAGGCATTAGAACTAGAGCAGGGTGAGCAAATACATGTTCTCTCTGGATGACTGCATGGCCTCACATCACAGACATGGACTTTGACAGTGGGAGTGCCTCAAGGGCTCAGAGACAGAGCCCTGTGCTACCTTGCCTGTGAGCAGCAGCACATCCCTCAGGGAGATTATACAGGGACCTGAGGGTTGCCAACCTTGTATTTAAAAAATAAGGGACTGTTTTCTTCACAGCCCCACCCCTCCTGCTGATATCATTATCATCAATACATAATAATAAATATTCGTCAGGGGGGTTTCTTACTGGGTTTTTTTTTTTTGGCAGCACTCAGTAACTCCCGATCTTGTACAGGGATGGAAAAATTGAAGAGCTCAGATTGCCAGCAGTCCCTTAAACACGTTACCGGCCGTGCGGGCAAAACACACGCCCCGGGTCCCTACAATCGTGGGAGGGGGTGAGAGTCGACCCAGTGCCCCGGCGGAGCGACCCCGCTGGAGCAGCAGAAAAGCGGCGGGGAGCCCCGACCCGCACGCCAGAGGAAGGCTGCAGCGCAGGCCAGGCGCTCCCGCTGGTCTCCCGCCCTCACAGGGAGGCACCCGGGGCCCGACCCGAGGAGAATAAACCCCGCAGGCCGCAGCCCGACGCCCCAAGACCCACCTTCCGGGCCACGTTCGCTGCAAGAGTAGGACACGCGCGGCCTCTGCGCTCCCCGAGAAAAGGAGCCCGCGAGGCTCGCCCTGCCCGCCAGGGCCCGGCCACCCCCGCCGCGCGCAGCCTCGGGACACGCGCCCAGCCCCGGCCTCACCTCACGTCGTTGGGGTCCCGGCCCGTGAGTTTGCGGATATTCTCGTCCACGTGCTTGAGGCTCTCCTTGGCCTTCTCCAGCTGCTCCTGCAGCGCGCGCACCGCCACCGCCATCCCGCCAGCAGCGCGGCCTAGCCTGGGCCTACAGCGCAAAGCACCGCTGGGTAACGGGAGAGACGCCCCGCCTGCAGGCTGCTTATTCCGCCCTTCCATCCGCCAATCACCAAGCGCCGAACAGGAGCGGCACCTCCCGCGGCTAACTACCGCCGACGTATGGACCAATTACAGAGCCCGAAAGTCGGAGTGACACCCCGGAGCCAATCAACAGTTGCCTTTGCTTGCCACACTTGCGAATCGCCCAATGGATAAACAGAATGACCTCGCTCACAGCCAACCAAGACCATTGCCTCCCTTCACGTCAACCAATCAGAAGCGAAGTAATACTGCCTATCTCCGCTCTCTCCGAATTTTCCCACCCCACCCAGCGAGGCGCCTTTGAGGCCAGGAGGCAGAACTAACAGGAGCGAGAGGGGCGGTACCTAAGCATCAGCCAATCAGCTTCCGCGATGCTCAGTCGCAGCCCTGCTGTTATAAATGATCCAATCAGAAAGCACTTCATTGAGCAATCAGAAGAGAAGCGCTATACAAGGTGAAGCCGCGCGGTCCCTGACTGCCTCATCGCTCCCCTTCCGGCTTCGCCTCGCTCCGGGCTGTCCTAGTGCGATGACGTGATCCCGTTTCATCCTGCCCTTCCGCTGCCGCTCCCCCTCCCCCTGCCCCCGGGGTGAGCCTGCTGCGGAGGAGAGAGCGGCCGTGAGCAGCGCAGACTTCGGGCCGCGCCGGCGGGGCGCCGTTGTCCCGCCCGGCGCAGCGCGGGTCGGGCATTTCCCGAGCCTCTTGGCCCTGCTGGCCAGCGCCACCCCGCTGCATTGTGACTCGCGCCCCGTGCGCCACCCGACCTCCGCCGCCGACTGCAGCAGGGCCCTTCCCGGACAGCCCTGTGGCCGTTCTAGTCCAGGCAGAGAACTTCATACTCCGGCCTGGAGTTTGTAGCTCGCACTGAGCGGGGTGGCGAAGCGTCTCTGTTCGTCTGTCTTAAAATTGCCGGGGAAAGGGGTGACTTTATCCCTCTGATGTGCTATTCTAGGGCTCCAGCTGGTCAGGTCCTTTTACTGCGGCCAGCACCGCGGCATGGTGAGCAACGCTCAGAATTAGAATGAAATGAAAATACATCTATTTTTCTCTCTCCCGTGCTCCCTAGTCAGTAGGGACTGTGTGTTCACTTGGTTTTTTTGGTGGGGTTGCTGTGGGAAAGTGTAGGCCAACGGTACGGGCCAATTACCCTTTTAAAGTAAACAGGCAAGAAAACGTGAATGAAAGATGGGTTCAGTGTGCAGGTGCTGGGTGCTTGGACTAGATGATCTAGTCTCTTCAGGCCTTAAATTCTATGACTAAAATAGTGTGGTAAATGGGAAGAAAGTCAGAAATTTACTTTTATCTCTAACATCAGCAGTTGAATCTGGGAATAAACTAAGGGAAATGATCAGAGCTAGAGGGTGCTATTTATGAGCTCACATCCAGCTTGTGTTCCCCCACCCCAGATCTGCCAAGACTTTCTCCTGTAGGCTGCTGTGTATTCCCTTTGCAATGAATGCCACACACAGAGCACTCTGCTCTTAGTGACCTCAGTGTAACTAAAAAAGGTAAAATGCTATTGACCAAACGATATTGGTAAGATGTCTATAACAGCCTCCAGAGCAGCTAAAACTACTGGATGTGCCAGTTGAAAACAGCTGGTGGAGACCAGGGGCTGGGCATCGGTGTAAAGGGCAGCAATTATACCTGGTCCCTAGAGAGAGAATGGGTTTTCCTGAATTTCAGCCAGGCCTCAATATTTTAACATATCTGACATTAAAATGGCCCTGAGTTTCACACCCAGCATCCTCTCCTACCTGGGCCTGCATCCCCTGCCTCTAGCTTGGCGCGCCCTGCCCCGCCCCTCGTTCCCTCTGGCGTTGCAAAGCGCTCCTCCCCGTGCACGTTTCACCTGGGGGGCGGGGCCCTGCAGTCTGACAGCGGGAAGCCCCGCCCCCCCCGGAAGCCGTCCGTTGCCTTGGCAGTGAGGCAGCGCGGCTTCCCGCAGTGCCGCGGCCCTGGCCGGATCTGGCAAGGAAGGAAGCAGCCGAGGAGGAGGGAGGCGGAGAGGGGAGGCAGCGCCGGGCCGGGCCTGTCCCCCCAGCGCCCGGCATGACCAGGCCGGAGATGGCGGACGAAGCGTTGTTTCTGCTGCTGCACAACGAGATGGTGTCTGGGCTGTGCCGGGCCGCGGAGCACGGCGAGGGGGTGAGGCGGCAACGGCCGGGGGAGGGACGCGGCGGAGCCCCATCTTCCCGGGCATCCGCATGCGCTGGCCGGGCGGAGGGGGCGGTCTCCCTGCGGCTCCTTATCCGGCTGGTCCCTGCGCTCCGGCTTCGCGCTACGCCCAGTGCCTTGGGGAGCCAGGAGCGCGGTGGGGCAGAGCCCAGCCTGGAGCTGCCCAGCGGAGCCGGAAAGACACGAAGCAGCGTATTTCCTGAACTCAAAATCCCTGATTCTTCTGTAAAGTCTTTCGAGAGAGCCCGCGGGCCAGACGTTCCTAGCATGTCTGCAGGGGAGAAGCGCCAACTGAGAGAGCTTACTAGCCTGTAGCTACAGGCTGTGGGTCCGTGTTTTCCCTCTCCAGCTGTGCTACAAGACTGGCGTTAATAGCCTATGAAAATGTAACTTTTGTATCTCCTAGGAAAACGGACGCTGCATCACTAAACTGGAAAACATGGGGTTTAGAGTAGGACAAGGATTAATAGAAAGGTAAGCATGGTGAGATTTTTAAACATTTTAAAGTATAGCCCTGCTCCCACCCCCCAATCTTCTTTCCCAGTAATACCTTGGGGATTGGAACCCTCCATGGATTTTTGGTATTGAAGTAAATGTTTTCGGGACTATACTTCCCAGTATCACTTCTAGTGCCTTTTTAAGAGACAGCATCTGCTCACCTTCAGGCCTTTGGCAGAGTAGCTGATTTTAATGGGTGATTGAATACTTTAATTAGCCATCCAGCCACTTCATTCTTAATATCATCCATAATTCTTGGATGAATACTTGATTTATTTGGGTGATTTATAACTCTTTAATTGTTATTTGTTCCAGCACCTTCTCTTTTGACACTTCATTCTATGATGGTACTTCATATTTATTACTTGAAGATAGATTACTTCCCAGCAACCTGTGTGGTAAAGACTGAGGCAAACAAATTACATACTTAATCGAATGTCCTTTTCCTTGTGAATTGTGCCTTTTACTCCATTATAGCCCACCAGACTTATTGCTTCTCTTACAGACTCACCACTTTTGATATACTTCATGAATTTCTTGTTTCTTCTGGTATTTGCTTTTCAGAATCCCTTTGAGCCCTCCTAATTTACATAATACTTTTTGTCTGCCATGGGTTACGCTTATTATTGGCTGCAGTAAGGTCAAATTTCCCATTTCTTAAGGATGCATCTTTGACCCTCCTGAACCTTGACATTTAACCATACAGTATTATTTTTCTTGTCTTCCTGATTCTTTTCTCCTTGAGGGATATGCTTGCCATCTGTGACTCACTTATGGTTTACTCAAGTGGACTCCATGCTGAATCTAAAGATTTTATTTTGTTTCTCTTTGATTAACATTTTATTTTTAAATCCCTTTCCCCTAAACGTGTGTGTATATGAATGAATAATGCCAGGCAGAGAGGTAGTTAGAGGTAAACTGTATTGAGGGATGGAAAAAAACAAATAATTATATTTTAGAAATAATAGAAAATGAGCACAGGATAACTTTTTTTTTTTAGCAAGTTGTAGCAAATGAAAGGGTATGTATTTGTCTCTAGTGACTAGTTCTTTTGCCATATTTGAAGGAATTTGTTTTGAAAATAATAGTAAGCATATGATAATATACCATGTGTGAGCAGTATGTTGTCTTTTGACAATCATTTTAACACAGTCTCTGATGCATGCATCTGGAGCATCACACACAAACACATTAACTTTGCTTTTCTGCTCTACGTTAATACTCGGTGCTTTGAATCTTTCCTGTATCCCAGTCAGGCATTTGTTCACCAGGATTAAAGTTAGTAAATCCAAAGATATTGATCCCAGCATAATTTTGCCACATCATGCACAGTTATTAAGATAACATAAAAGCAACACACAACACTATGTATACATAACAAAAGCTGAGTGACAGTGGCGATGGGAGTCATATGTTTGAATTTTCTAACTGTTGTTCGATATCTTAAATCTCAACCAATGTTGCATATAGAATATAAGAACATAAGAATGGCTATACTGGGTCAGACTAAAGGTCCATCTAATCCAGTATCCTGTCCTCTGACAGTGGCCAATGCCAGGTGCTTCAGAGGGAATGAACAGAACAAGTAATCAAGTGATCCATCCCGTCGCCCATTCCCAATTTCTGGCAAACTGCAATACCTGCTCATCTGGCTAATAATTGATGGACCTATCCTCCATGAACTTATCTAGTTTTTATTTTTTATTTTTAAAGTTGTTATAGTCTTGCCATCACAATATCCTCTGGCAGGGAGTTCCACAGGTTGACTGTTGAGTGAAGAATACTTCCTATTGTTCATTTTAAACTTGCTGCCTATTAATTTCATTTGGTGACCTTGTGTTATGAGGAGTAAACACTTCCTTATTTACTTTCTCTACACCAGTCATAATGTTATAGACCTCTCATAGCTTTTCTATACTTTATATTTGTGTTTACTTGATGTGGTCAATTGAGAAAGTCACTGTACAGCTTCATTTACTTGAACAAAATCAACCTAACCATTTCTGGTTGCTCTTAGGTTTACCAAAGACACTGCCAGGTTCAAGGATGAGTTAGATATTATGAAGTTCATCTGCAAAGATTTTTGGACTACTGTATTCAAAAAGCAAATTGATAATCTAAGGACCAATCATCAGGTATTAATACTGTAGCATAAGAGTTAATTTGTGGAGCTTGTTATAAATATTTCAGTATTTTGAAGGAATAATATTGTTTTAGTTTATCTTGATCTAAAATTAATCGGACACATTTTCCATCAGGGATTACATTTTTCTTTATATTCTCTTAATTTAAAAAGTAGCTGTCCTTAGTTAAAAAAGGTTGTTGTTGATACTACTTTCATGGCAGACATCACTATAATAAATGTTGGGGTGGTGTGCAAACTTGGCTGCAATAAAAGCTGTAGAGTGATGTTAGTCTTTTGCCGTTTTAAAAGACTGAGGCCCAGATTGTCAAAGGTATTTAGGTTCCTAACTTCCATGAAAATCAATAGCTGCTTAAATACCTTTGACGATCTGAGCTGAAATGCCTGCAGTCTCCCAAACATTCTTTGTAGCACTGCTGCACCAACAGACCAAAAACAAGTACGCAGTCCAGACATGGAGAAAACAATTGTAACTGAGTTTTGTTTTAACACCTTTTTACATACCTGATGAAGCATTTAATAGAAAGCAATTTTACTTTGTCATACAGTACATACTATCTCTAACTGCCTGCATAATATTTTTCTAGAATGGGTTCCTTGAACCAGTTTTACTTTGAAGTCCTTATTGTATGCTAATGAATGTTACCATTTGAAATACAGTAGAACCTCAGAGTTATGAACGCTAGAATTACAAACTAGTCAACCACACATCTCATTTGGAACCAGAAGTACACAATTAGGCAGCAGCAGAGACAAAAAAATACAGTATAGTACTGTGTTAAATGTAAACTTTTTTAAATAAAAAGAAGTTTTTTAAAAAAAGGTTTGACAGGGTAAGGAAACTCTCTGTGCTTGTTTCATTTAAATTAAGATGGTTAAAAGCAGCATTTTTCTTCTGCATAGTAAAGTTTCAAAGCTGCATTAAGTCAATGTTCAGTTGTAGACTTTTAAAAGAATCACCAAATATTTTTTTCCGAGTTATGAACAACCTCCATTCCTGAGGTGTTCATTAACTCTGAGTTTCTACTGTACTTGCATCCTGCTAATCACATTTTGTATGAAACAATTAACAAACTTGCACTGCAACTTGACATCCCACTGACATTGCTTTGTATTCATGTTTCTCCCTTTGTGGAGTTCTCCAGTTCTCAAAGCTATAGAACATGTAAACACCTGTTTTCATTATTAGATTCTTGGGGCTCTGGTTTTTCTTTCCAAGAATCTATGATATGGCACAATTCTCATGGTAAAACTGGGGATGGGGGATTTGTATGGGGGAGAAATGGCTGTGAAAAGGTAAACTCTGTAAAGTATTTAATTTCCAATGGGTATTTTATCACAAATAACATTTAACAGTGAATACTTGCAAATTAGAAACTGCATTCTCAAATCAAATAATTTGTTCTTTATTCTAATAGTTATCTTTGGAATATAATAATTTTGAGATCTGTAATAGCAGAGCTTTAAACAAAGTCAGTTTTTTTAATATACCTTTTAAATTTCTTTTAATAAATGTTAGGCATTAAATTGAAAGAATCATCCTTACTTCCTCCAGACAGAAATGAAACTTGGAAGCATTTTCATTGCATGCTTAGATCAGCCTGTGCTGTTTTTATATTTCCTGTTATATAAAGTTATGTGGGCACCTTTTTAATATATGCAGAGATGGTTTATTAGAATCTGCTTTTATGCTGTTCATATCAGGGAGTACTCAAGTCCATACCCTCTTCAATGCCTATTAATTCTTAAATTATTTGGGGGGAAAGTAGTGGAGAAAAAATTTAGTTTAAGTATTAAAATAAACATTAAAAATATTAACAAACAAAATTTAATACATCAGAGCTGCTATTAAAATTATTCTTCACCACTGGAAAGACTCCTCCCAATTTACACGGAAGTCATCAGGCAAATGCCAGCTTCACAACTTTAACCCTTGAAAGATTTGTGCCAAAAGTAAGTTAGGTACACAGATACTACAACAGTGAATGTGCTTTCAAACTTGGATACGTAAAGTCATTACAGGATCCTAAATATAAGGAAATTATCTTAAGAAAACATTATACACTTTTTACCTGCAAGTTGATAATATGTATTAATGCAATATATTGCTTTTTTTAAGCGTGTATTTTGAAGTATCTTTTCTGTGGTTCCTTTTTTAAATTTTATTTTATAAAACTTTAAGAAGTAGTTCAGTTTAAACTTTCCACTCTTTATTCTTTATATAGTCTAATTCCTGTTTTCTGTTTCAATTTGAAAACATTTCACTTGTATTTGTATCTTTTACAAAAAGAGGAACTGATTTTCCCCCGAAATGTTGATTACAGTATGTTACTAAATATCCTGCTAAAAGAAAAACTTCTTTTCCTATAGGGTATCTATGTACTTCAGGACAACAAATTTCGTCTTTTGACTCAGATGTCTGCAGGAAAACAGTATTTAGAATATGCACCTAAGGTAATCTTCATCTGTAGCCTGGAAAATTAGCAGTTTCAGATTTGTATTATCTTGATTCAGTCGTAAAAATTCTTATAACTAGAGTTGTGTGGAAAGAAAAGATATAAAAAAAGTTTGTGGAGAGCATATTCTGTGTATATAAGTGTTAGACTAGATATCAGTTATGTTTTTTATTTATTGTATTTAAGGTACACTGAATATGATTGGTGGGTCAGGAAATAATCATGGTCATTTTGAAGCCTAGCAGTGTCAAGTTTGAATGGCTTGTCTGACAGAGCTAGGCAGCTAGGTCTGTATGGGGGTCTCTTCTGCTCTGCCTGTGAATGGAACATCAGTCAAACAACATACCCCTGCTCTATGGGAATACAACAGTGGGAGTAACTGTTAGCCTCACAAAACTATTTTCTTTCTCTTTAGTAGAAAGCAAGCATGTGCCTGGTATTATCAGGAATCTTTCTGTCTTTCTGTTCCATTTCTTTTCTACTAATTCCCAGGAGATATTATACTAAAATGATGCTCAAAACAAGCTTTCAACAATACTACATTTTTATAAGAACTATCTTCTGTCAGATTTTTATAAATAGCTCTGTTTTATTAATTTAAATATTGTAGCTAGCATAATAGGTTAGATACCTTAAATCGATGCCTCAGCAGAGATTCTGCTGCTATGAAATGGTTTTGGTCAGAGTGGATGTTGGAAAAGGAGCGCTCAATTAAATTATACTATACTATAAGCAACTTAGATATCTGAACAGAAGACATGACTATGGATCTTTATAATACTGGATACAGTATTTGGAGATTTCCCTCTTTCTGTCTAGTCTGCTTGAGATACTGTGTTTTCTACTTTATAAATTTCTTTAAAAATATTTGGAGATATCATTAGAAAATGGGTAAAAGATAAGATGGGCTTTGATTTGCCAGCAGACCTCTTGAGTTTGAAGTTACTCCCTCAGTATTCTGGTATTAAATTTATATATCTTCTGGCTAAATGTCTTGTAAAACATAGGAATGTCCTTAAATGTTGAAACAAAACTAGAACTACTATATAGGGCATTTTATGCATTTGTAATTAATTATAATACAATGCTAGTATACTTTTATTGTAAACTTCATTTTCGATGATGCTGACATAAAATAAAATGTAATTTTATGTTTAGTATCTGGCATTCACCTGTGGACTAATCAGAGGCGGCTTATCAAATCTGGGAATAAAGAGTATTGTAACAGCTGAAGTTTCAGCAATGCCTGCATGTGAGTATATCTCAGATTAGACAACTGTAGTAAGATCATTTAATAGCTTTCCTTATCTACTTCATCACTGTTCAAGTGTTCAGTGTGGGATGAGAATTTAAAGCTGTACTAAGTGTGGACATTAGGAAATGGCTTATTTTGAATATTATTGAAAGTTGTTCTATTGAAAGAACAAAGGAGGTTACCATGAAGAAAAATAATTATCAAATGAAAAGCAAAATCAAAAAAAATATATAGAAAGGGGGGGATGAAATGCAGCAATCATGCCAGGGTGGAGCAGTAGGGGAAAGAAGAGGTAGATTCCAACCAAATGAGATTGAAAATTGCAGGTATCTTCTACCTCTAGAACAGTGGTTCCCAAACTCTACCATGTTGTGTACCACCAACATAAAACACCATCATTTGTAGTACTACCACCAAGAAGCAGCAACTGGCCAAGGAACTAAGCTGCTCGACTCCAGTTGTGCAGGTAGGTTAAGTGGAGCGTCGGCAGCAGAACTTCACGCTAAGCTGCTGCTGACGCTCCACTTAAGCTACCTGGGCAACTGGAGCATTGGGCAGCTTAGATGCATACCACTGGGAGATGGCCTGTATACCACTGGTGATACGCATACCACAATTTGGGAACCCCTGCTTTAGAAGATGATTACTACTTTTTTAGGATTCCAGATGTCATGGGATTTAACTTTTTTTTTAGTGCAACTTGGATTATTGCCTGCAAAATGAACATGTTATAGTTGACAAACTATCCACTCTACTCCTCTTCAATATCTAATGAAACCATTAGGAGAGGTGGTGACACAATGGGCTTCACTGCCAACCATCTAATTAAAATCTAAGTCAGTGTGTCCCAACAGGGCTTTGCACTACTTTAAATTTTTTGTTTTTACAGATTTAAAATTAAACTGATGGAACTTTGAACATAGATAAATTTGTAAAAACACTTTTAACTGTGTTTAACATGTTCAATGGCTAGATTTATTTATTAGCAAACAAGAGGACTGCATTGTCCTCTGCTAGCTCTTTTGCTAGTGTGAGAAGTTGCTGCCCTTGGAAGGATTTGCAGATAATACTGATATTTTGTAACTTGATTCTGCTTTTCTTTGCAGGTAAGTTTCAGGTGATGATACAGAAGATGTAAAACACATTGAGATTCGTATACCTGCCCATTTTTAAAAACCCTGTGTATATTAAAGATGTCTTGATTAACTTCAACTGTATATCTTATAACTAAGTTATAGTAGCGTGCAGCACAATTCCTGCATTATGTAAAGTAAATGTTAACTTAATAAAAATAGCTTAACACTATTAGTTTCTTGGTATGAAATTAGTAAATTCTGTATTAAGATATTAAATATCCACCACAATACATATTCAACTGATTCAATATCTCTAGCAAAAACAGATGATGCATTTCAGTTACTAGAATGCTGTATGATGAAGATTGCAGGTAGATGTATTTTAAAAATCTTTAAAGTTGGGAACTGAAAACCTGAAGGATGGTAGCACAGGAAACTTCCCCTCCCTTTTTGTTTTTGAATAGTGTTAGCTAGAATCCTGTGGGTGAGAATGAATGGATTGTAAAAGAGAGTGAAAGCAACTGAGGGATTGGCAGAGTAATGGCATGTTTAATAGGGTATATGGGGGTATTGCTGAAAGAGGACAGAATTTAGGTTGCTCAGGCAACCTTAACTCTGTATTAACTTAGGGATTTTTTGGCATTGAATTTTCTAGTTTTTTGAATGGGAAAAATTGTTGTTGGTAGGGGTTAGTAGTCATTCAGGCAGTTGTAGATATCATGTCCCACAATTTGCATATTGAGATATCCAGAACTCCCCCCACACCATCAGCTATGCCCTACTAGCCATCCCTGATACTTCATGTTTCTCAGCAGGCTCCCCACCACTACAGCAGGGAACAGATGTCCCTGAAGCCTTCACTATTTGGTATACAAACACTTCTGTTGCTGTTCCTTTCCCCCATACTATAGTGCAACTTGAGTGAAGGCCAATTATGTTACAGTGGAATGGTGTTTCTAGTCATGTTTTGGAATGGGTGGAAGGCAGAGTTTGTGGCAGGGTTAGTGACAGAAATCAGACACGTCTGTTCTAAAATAGGTCATTTTATGTTTGAGCCAGCAAGGAAATGATTTGATGGCTTGGTGGTTAGGGCAGCTATGTGGGAGGTGGGAGACAGCTCTAGTCCCTTCTCCAATCACTTTTTCATTATTTATCTACAGAACAGCTTTAGTGGAAGGTGAAGAAATCTCACATCAGAATATGGAATAGCTCATTGGTGAGAGCACTCAGACTCTCTGTTCAAGTCCTTTCTCCCACGCAGGCACAGAGGAGGGAATTGAATCTCCCACATTCCAGGCAAATGCTTTAACCCTCACCTAAGTTATAAAGTGGGCACCACCATTGGTTTTGTGTGGATGAGGCAGGCACCTAACTCATCCCCTCAAGAAATGGCTTAAGCACCTAAGTCACTTGCATCCAGGTATTGGGTTTCCTTTCAGAGATTGCTAAGCAAAGATAGACACAGCCAGGATATAAACACCCCTTTCAGAGGGGCAGAGCTTAGCACACATCCGTCATTAGCTAGCTGCAGTGGCTTCCCATCTAATGTGCTGGCTTCTGTGAATAACATTCTTAAGTGCTTAATATCCCTTCCCATTCATTGTGTAGGGAGCCTAAGCACCTAACTCAGGCTGCGTGGATCAATGTTCCTGGGATTTTCTAAATACCTAAAAGTTACATGCTTTGTAGATTCCCCCCCCCATTTGTTCTTGAAAGGAAAGTTAGTACTTAACCGTAGTTAATTGTTGTAGTACGTAAGCTATGTTTAGTCTGCTGTGGCATAGTAAGAACTTAAATATTAATGCTATATATTATAGCAACTTGCAGTATAAGTATTTAATACATTGAATAACTTCAGTTCCTGTATATACCCAGACTTGACTATAATTGCCAATATAGATAGTTTCTTTCCTGCTTTATAACTAACAGAGCATAGAGAAACTAGCTTTATCTTGAAGTGGTGGAATATATAAAAAGTGTGCTTGATCTGTGTATGAGACTATTCATAGAAATCCAGTAAAGTGAAAAAGGATTAAAAGTTACAGTTTGTCAACATTACACTAGAGCAGGTCAATAGTTATACAAGCTTGTTCACTGTAATAAATACATCCATTATGCTCGAGTAAATGTGTAATTATTTTCTCTGCTAAAGTTAATGTAACTTTGCCTTACTTTGAAATTATTGCACTTGCAAGCAACACTTTCAGATCCTTCCTTGTTTTATCTGCAGTATATACAGAGCCAGTTGTTCCTCACTAATAAGGAATATAGTTTTGAAGTAGTGTTTAAGTTCAGTATCCAAATTGAGTCCATTAAAAAACCTCACAGTCCCCCTGTATATCTAACATGTCCACCAATTCTGAAAGGTGGCATATTATAAATAGTAAAAATAGAAGCCAAGAAGCAAGTTTTAGAAACATTCTAGCACAACAGACACACTGAGCAGTTTTGAAAGTTTTATTGTAAAGTTTTACAAAAAAACCTTTTAATATCTGATTCTTTAGATGGGTTCATGGAAGAACTTTCTCCCTGCCTTGAGCTTTCATTTGTACAAAGCTTGGGGCCCACTCTTGCACATCTTTATTCACATGAGTAATTCAATTTCAACAAATGGGTTTACTCTCCCGAAGTAAGTTTTCAGTATCAACTACCCTTGGGTGCTTACAACAGCTCAATTGCATACCGCTTTCAAGACCACTAGATTTTGCAAAGAAACAGGTTTATAGAAAGTAAATAGGCACTTCGCTGCTGACCTTTTTCAGGTCATGAATTATTCAGTAAGACCACCAGTCCTTTATTCCACATCATTCAAACTCACTACCAAGAAGGTAAATTTTGAGCTGCATTGCACCTGGCAGTTTAACACCGGTAGTGATGCTGGTTCTATAATGATGCAAGACATTTAATGCCCCCAACCTGGGATCAGGAGGGCTCGTCAGCCAGATCACGTTGATCAAAATACCTATTAGAGAAGCACAATTTGAATATATTGAGGAAAAAGTCTATGAAAAAATTAAGACATTGTTCTTTTCTCCCTCCAATTAAGGAATTGACAGTATATTTTATGGTTAGTTTTTATTCCCAGAATGTTTCTGGTTTCATACAAGTAGCTTTAGATTTGTTCAAAAGGTTCATTGTTCATCGTGTGTTTTAGATTAGTTTTTAAATTTTACTCACCTCTCCCTGAGGAAATTAGAACATGCTTACCTTTAAAACCAGGGAAAAACTAAGTCATTGTATACTATGCTATACATTTGCTCAGTTAAAAAGTCTTTGCAAAAACACCATTGTTCTTGCTCTCTACATAAATTATTCTAAGTTCTATTTAATGAAAATGAAGCTTGCAGTACCTGCTAACTAAACAGATTAGCAAATTCAGAGCAGATACTCTCTCTTCGTTCTTGTTCTCCTGCAACAAAGGAATATGAAGTCTTAGGTCACATGCACGATATCACTTGGCTGCAGAAAAGGATGGCCATTCTTATGCAACTTGCTAGGTTCTCATAAAAATTCATTCTTAATACTTTGCTTTTTCACTCACTTGCGTCTACTAGCTATACACTGTTAAATCTAATGACAACTTAGATAAATGAGAAATAAAATTCTTAGTTGCCACAACACTGTCAAGTCATCCCCCACAATATACTAAATTGTAAGAATTGTCCCCATATTAAATTGTTACTTACCTGTAATGCTCTGACTTCAGAGCATCGTCTTGCCAATTGCCGAATTAAGGAGTGGGCTTCAGGCAACAAAGGCTTTTCCAGACATGCCAACAAAGCATAAAGCCATCTACCCTATATGGATTTAAATAGGAAAAGTTCAGCGTGGTGCTTTTCAAATTAATTTTTACCATAATTTATAATACACCAATGTCCCATCCATTGCCTTTATATAGAATGCTAGTAGAGATCAATATCTGGTCCAAGAACACACACACATTAATAAATAGTCAGGATAGAGAGGAGTTAGGGAAAAAGGTTTCAAAGTCTGTTTTTATACCAAACACATGCTTCCTAGTGCATACCTACAGGCAAGGGAGATAAGATATTGTTACGAAAATAAATTTGAGTTTCCTGATATGTATTGAAATATTTAACTTTTTGCTGAGTTAGTTTATAGGTAGATAGAATAAACTAAAATTACCAATTCTGGAGTAAACTCTTTCCCTCCAAACCAGTTTATCAGATATTCCAGGACACTAGTTACTGTTGCCTTTTAAAAGAGGAAAAAAGAAAGACACCTGAAAAGGAAGAATGACTACATATAACAGCCATAGCATCAATTTTTATGATGGTTTCTGATATAGTTCTTAATAAACTATAAACAGAAGTGTGACTTCACTTTGCATAGTGAAGTGACACTTGTTTACTACCATTCTTTGGTGCATCTAGGCAGGCATTTATTTCAATCTGAAACTTGATGTACAGGGAGAAAGGAAATGACAGGACTGATATTGGAAATTACAGGCTGATATTGGAAAGGACTATGAATATATAGTAAGGAAAGGAAGTAATGCCCAAAGTGCAACACAATACCAGAGGCATAGAAAAACCTTTATGTCAGTAAATGAAAATATTCAGCCTTTTTTTTAAGACTAACAGGGGACATAACAGTAAAGCAAAGTAAATCAAGCACTTCTCTTTAGTCTCCTAGTACAGGATCAAGAGTTCATACAATGAAATTGAAAGACTATTTAAAACTTAAGAGGAAATAATCACACACACAATGTATAGATTGTGTATAGTATAATTTGTAGAACTCAATACCTCAGATATCATCTGATACATTGAGCAACAGTAATAAAGTGATTCCCCCCCTCCTTCCAAAATGTGTATTCTCTGTAGGTTTTTATATCAATCATCACAGTATGAGGGGCTTCTATGACTTTTCAGAATGCCTCAAGATGTTTCAGCAAACACTGTTCTCTGGGTTGCTTGTAACATCTGGGATAAAAGTCCACCAACTGAAAGGTGGAGGCAGTTCAGAGGCAGACCCTCTATTACATGGGTGCATCAAGTCTTCTGACATTGGACTTTTGGCCCATCAAGCCCTTGAGGCCACACAGGAATGGACCAACTGGCAAACAGTTGCCACAGCTGACTGTTCGACTAAGTGTTGGAGAAGAAGAAGTGCAGTAAGCAATGTGACTAAGCATCACATCTGTCCTGTGTTTGTTCTCTCATCCTCTCCTCGGGGGGAGAAGACTGTGCAATGAAGCATCTTGTTTTGGTAGGATTTATTATTATTATTATTAAAGTCACAAGCAGGAGATTGTGTCCTGAGTACAATAATAAAAAGTAGTTCATACAAATAAAAATATTTTTCTATTTAAAACACAAAATAGTAAGAAAAGGGTAGTGGTTTCATTTGTTGTTAGATCATTTGTTAGATTGTATCAAGTAAAATTTTAGTGGCAGGTTGCAGTAATGCCTCAAACAAGTTATATGGTATAAATTATTGTTTCCTTTAATACAATGACACAATAGATGGAAGATCCACGGAATTAATAGGAAAACGATGAAAAAAGCAAACTTTTTTGATAATAAATATTTTACTCTCATAAGTAGAAACACACACTTACCTGATTCATTCTGCTAACAATACTTAAAAAAGGAGGAAAACCAATCTGAAAAGAAAAATCAGTGGAATTGTAATATATGAACTAAGCTTCCCAAAAAATAGCCTTGTATTTTAAGATTTAAATTAGAACTAACTTTGAACATGAAGACATAAATCCACTTCATATAGTCTACTGTAATGGTTTTTCAAAGCATACTACATACTGATAGTGAAAATGCCTTACAATTAATAATGGGAAGAGCAATAAAGCGAACATAAGCAACAAAAATAGCTATTAATCTAGAAGTCACCATATACTAGGAGAGGCATCAGATTTAAAAGGACAACTTGAATTCCTTTAAACTGCAATTTTTTTAAAAGGTATTTTTTGGGCCATAGACTCTTTTATAAAAATTCAAGACCTATTTAAAGTGTTTTCTGGCTCTCTGATGTTGGGCAAGTCCAGAAGCAACAAAAAATAATGCTTGAGTCTACCTCTCCTCCTCTCTCTCTGTACACACCCATGCCCACCTGACCCTACCTCCTTCCCCTCTGTACACACCCAGGCTTAATGCCTCTGTGGTTTCAGCTTTGCTGCTACTGGTAAGCACACTCTTAAAAGGCTTGGGGAATAGCATATAGGAGAGTTCCTTGGAGAGTGAGCTGCACAAGAGACAAACTGCAACTGACCATCAGCAAAAAATGGAAACTATGCAGAAAATGCTGATAAATATACAGAATAAAATATTGTCTATAACAAAGGATATATATAATATAAAATTAAAATATATATATATAAAATATATATAATAAAGGATGTTTCAGTTAATAGTAATCCTAAGAGTTACTTATAGTTGTACATACATAATTTCCAGATGAAAATATAGGCTCAGATTCTGCTTTACCAAGTTTCCATTTAATGTAGCAAGAAGATGGGTGGCATGCTCATCACAGAGCCTGTTTTGGACTCAGAGTGGATCCGCACAGATGCCAGCACAGGTTAGGACAGTTTCTGGAAGCTGCTAATGAGACATACCAGCCAAGAACTAAGAAAGAGCTTAAGTACTCTTATTGAAAGTGATACCCACCTTTATGTAATCAATTCCCAGGTTTTCATTACCAGACACTGCAATAGCTGCGTCTGAATAAACCCTTTTACCTAGACAAAATAGTTTCCAGCCTTCTTCATCCTCAGATTTTGGCTAAAAAAAAGTAAATAACCATGGGTTACTTTTCATATATTATGATTCAGTATTTTCATTATGTAAGCCATACATTTTCAAATGATTTATAACTCAAACTGCAAATCAGGATTTCAACACACAAACATTAAGGCACCACCACTACCAGAATAATACAAGAGTGAAAACATGAGGTTCACAAAATTTGTGATAATGTTCACTCACCATTGTAACATTGCTGTCCAAGTGTTGTGCCTTCCAATGACTTCTGTGTTTGTTCAAACTCTGTAGGATAAAAATAATTAAGCCTGATTATGGTTTATAATATGATTTTATTCTAGCCAAAAGAGCTTTTCATCTCCCATTTGCTTTAATTGTTCCTTCATAATCATTAAAAACAGTTCAATGCCATTATAATGTTTTTGTTTTTGGAGAAAGTAGATTGCATGTTGCTGTATAAATACAGCAATAATTGTTTATTAAATAATTGATCAAATTATTCATGTATTTCTTTTACTATAACAGTGGACTGCAATTGCAAGCTAGAATTTACTATTTTATAACCTGTAAAGACAGATGAAATGTGAAGGAAATTTGTTGCTTGGTTAGTCTACTCCTTTAAATTTGATTTTAAATACTCCATTTATATACATATTGGAAAGGACTATGAATATATTGCAAGAATCCTAATTTTAGCACTACTAATCCTTTAAAAAGATTTTTTTTTTTGAGGTAGCTATCTTAAGAAAAAGAATTTTCAGTTCCTGAAAGACTTCCCTTGCTTCTGTTTTGAGGTGTGTTTAAATGGGGAATCTTCATCTTCATAAGGCAACTTTTTCCTTCTAGGGGCTCTGGCAATGTTATCAACTGTTTGATAATCTTGCTCTAGGAATAAGTGTCAACAAGTACTGCAGTGTCCCAAATGGCTGAAAAGAATCAAAACCTTGTTTCAACATAAATACCAAGTACAGCAAGAAAACAACCATGAGTAAAGAGATTAGATGTATTTAGATTCTCAGTTCAGTATGAGTCAAGGACCTTCATAGCAAAACCAAAATGACCTGGTTTTGGTTTTTGTTTAAAAGCAGGCATCATGAGACCAGGATTCTGTGCTAAAATCAGAATAGCTGAAAGATTTTAGACAAGCATAATGCTAGCACAGACTGCTAGCCTTCTGATTTTTCTTCACTACTACTCTCATGTTTCCCATCCTTTTCCTGCCCCTCCATGCTAATTCTGTCAGAGTATTTAACATGCTGCAATAGCACTGCTATACGGTTTAAGTCACTTAAGATCTGAAAGTATTGAAACTTTGTGATAAAAATCTATTTTACTATTTGTTTACCTTTTGCATTTTACTCAGCTTTGACTGTGGGGTGAAAAAAGGCTTTTCAGTTTTCCTTTTTTAATTTTCATACAACAGGACATCTTGCAAGCACTGACTGTATGGAAGATTTAAGATCCTATCATTGCATCTGTGCAGATGGATCATTCTACCCAGATGGAATCCTACGAAAGTGAATGCATTTCTGTATAGGTAACAGGCTCTGTCCACATGAGCCCAATTGCTGGACTGGGGCCCAATTTTTTTATTTTGATCTAAGTTCATTAAAAACAGTCCTATTAATACTACATTTTGTCTTTTTTTTTTATTAGCTACAAAAAACCCTAAGCTTTATCCTCAACTACTTGACAGCGATCCTTTAAATACCCAGATATCAATTACAAAGACTTTGTTCTCAATCAGCTAAAATGTATGATTGCCTGTTTTCTCCAAGATCCTCTCTGGTGCTGGAGTGTCATAAATTAGTTTTGCAGAAAAACCCAAACAAAAAAATAAGTTTTCCAAAGACAGAGCAATCATCTACTTTATTTACTATTTTCTATCATAAAACATTAAATCCTATATCTTTCCCTAGAATAAAGTTAAAGTCCACCCCCAAACCCTAAAAAAAGCCATAATAGATACCATCATATCCACACTGCACTAGTTTGTGAACACACTGTTCTTTACCTGACGAACGGCTGAAAAGTGAGACACTTGCTGCTGTTGCCATTTGAGAGTTGGAGAATATCCTTCAGGGGCAGGATGGCATCCAGTGAGCTAAGAAAGCATAAGCAAGAACTTTTTATAACAAATAGTCAACAAACAGAACCCTGAACTAACCAAATATAAAACTAGGAATTTCCACTTAAAGTACAGGTGAAACAAGGAAGACGAGACAAGAGAAAATTCTACTTTGATGGGTCTCGTCTTTAAGATTGCATGAATTAACTGCATTATCACAAAATAACCAATGTTGTATTTCTTGAGAAATAAAACAAAGCCAGGCCCAATTTCTACATTTTTCCAAAGAAATGTCATGTTTTGATTGGCAATATGCTGAAGATATCCAACTGACAGATGTACCCCCTTCTCTTACTATAACAGGGAAGTACTGTTTTCCCATAATGATGTGGGAAATTCTTTAAAATAAAAAAAGTGATAGTCATTTTTTTCTGAGTGCAGCTTTAAATAGCCTATTTTGCACAAATGTAAATTGTATAGAAATCTAAATCAGGTATATTGGCTCTCTTACTTCACACCACAAGCAAGCCAATAGCCTCCCTTGCACAGAAAAAAAGACTGATCTACAAAAATATGTTGTTTTAGGGCCCTAAACAGATCTACTGCTACAATTAAGAAGGGGCATCTGCCAGCCATGTAAGGCAGCACTGGTACAGAATCAAAAGAATTATTGTTCCAGATTTCCACATAAAACACCATGAATTTATAATAGAAAGCTAGGAGGCTGAGGAGAAAAATTTAAATGCTTGTAATTAAGGGCCTTTTAGAGGAAGGGATAATGAAAAATCTCTGTAAAAAGACTTCTTGTATATGGGATGCTGAAGATTTAGAATATAGGGTGTCTCTCTAGATTAAAAGTGAATCCCAAAACTCCCACTAATCCACTACTTTTATAAGTCAATATTGAGCCAACTCCCTGTTTTATTACATTAAACAAGCTCTGAATGAGTCATTGGAAGAAACACAAGCAGGAAAAGATCAGTGAATATCATTTCCACTAGAATACACTGTGTTAAAAAATACATAATCTAAAATAATTTAATTAAAATAGTTTTGAGTACCACATTTTGTCTGACCACATCCCTATTTTATTTTACAAACACTTAGGCTTGGTCTACACTACAAAATTAGGTACACGCAATGCAACTTATGTTGAACAAGGCTTAAATTGGTTTCCCACTGATGTAAGCACCCTGTCATGCTGCTTAGATTGAAGGGGCCTTGAGGTGTATTCAGGAGCTCTGATTACTCCCTTCTACACCAATCTCACATTGGGGGTGTCATGGTGGCTGGATTGGTTGGGGGGGGGCATTCATTATATTGTTTGACATCAGTATGTCAAAATCATAGTGATTCATGTGAGATATGCCATGCCACATACTGTTAGAAAGGCTATGATGTGCTGAGTAAGATGATAATGTTTGTGTTCATGTGTTATATGTGGGAGGGAAGTTATGGATATGCTTGATATATCAGTATTTCAAGTTGGGCTGTTTCTAGGCCACGCCTCAGACAGGATGGCTGCAGAACAATAGCCTGCTTAATGGCCCATTAGGACATTCCCAGGTGCAGGGAGCCCAGGGAGAGTAGCCAGAGATATATCTGATGAGTCACCAGGTCTGGCCCATGTGACTCTGGACTCCATTTTGGTTCCTGTAAAATTCCAGAAGCAGCGTGGCAAGGGCCAGAGGATATATAAGGCAGAGGCCTAGGAATCCATTTTGTCTTCAGTCACCATGTCTACAATTCATCTTTCAGCTACCTATCTACCTCTGGATCAATCCATCTGCATCTGAACTAAAGCTGTGAAACAAAGGACTGAGACCCATCCAGGTACTGGATGTATACCAGAGGGACTATACAAACCTGCAAACTCCACCATTCTTCTAGAAACCTGATGTATATGGACTTTCAAATCATCTGTATGTATCTGACTGCTTTAATCCTTTAACATTTATTGTTTTTCTTTTTACAATAAACCTTTAGTTTTAATTACTAAAGGATTGGCTGGCAGTGTGGTATTTTGGGTAAGATCCAAACTTATATTGACCTGGTACTGTGGCTGATCCTCTGGGATCAGAGGGAACCTTTTTAGTAGAGAGCATAGAGTTTAAATAACTGGTCTCTTTACTGGACCTAGTGGCAGATTGGGAGCCAGAGACTGAAATGCAGTACAGGAGGCTGTGTGTATTTTTATAGTGACTTCTTGATAACCAGTGTGGGAGAATCAGCAGCACTGTTTGTGGCTAGTTGGGAAGTCTGACTTCAGTGTCACCCACCACTGCTGGGAGAATCTGGTCTCCACACTGACCGCTCTAGTCACCCCTGTGAACTCCACTTCAGGGGTCACGTAGACCGGAAACCCTAAAGCCCTGTGAATTTTTGAAATTCCAATTCCTGATTGCTCGGTTTGGTGAGCATAATTAACAACTTTCCACTGTCGAGCGCAAGTGCCCCACAAACCATGCTGCCTACACGCTCCAGATACACTCCTGCCTGGAGTAGACAGGAGATATTGGATCTCCTGGGTCTGTGGAGAGAAGAGGATATGCAAGTACAGCTCCAAACTAGCTGTAGAAACGCTGACAGCCATGAGTACATTGCTCAGGAAATGCAAGAGAAGGGATATGGCAGGGATGAGCACCAGTGCTGCATGAAAGCCAAGGAACTGCAGGGGACAGACCAGAAGGCCAGGGATGCCAACAAGTGATCTGGTGCTGAGCCGCAGACCTGCCCCTTTTACAAAGAGATGCAGGCCACACTTTGCAGAGACACCCCTCCTCTACCCCAGCAGATGCCTCTGAGGAGACAGAGTCACTGTCTCCTGCTGTGAACAGTGAGGAGGAGGGGGTGGATGAGGAAGGAATATGGAACAGGCAATTGGGAGATCCAGCTGTGCAGCAAGCCAGCACCTGTTTCTGACTCCAGTGCAGTCCAGCTAGTCAAGCACAGGTGAGCCCTATGCAGGGGAAGGAACTTTGGGTAAGTATGTAGATAAATTTTCAATTACACGGATGGCACTCCCAAAGTAGCAGGACACATCTTGACTTTTCATTAACTGACTCATGATAGAAGAGGCAGTGGTACAACCAGGAGAGGTAGAGTTGCTATCTGTTTTTCATTCCCTTCTATAGTTAGCGGTGGAAATGGGGGGCATGTGGAGCACTTTGCTTATGTATGTAGGGATGTTCCCTGCATCCTCCTAAGAGATCTCTGATATTTTCATGGAGGTACTCTGCAGTCCTCTGCCAAAGATTTCTAGGGTGCAGCCTTGTTTATTCCTTTGCAGTAAGACACTGTTCCACACCACTCAACAATAACTTCAGCTGGCACCATTGGACAGGCACAGGCTAGTACCACACAGACCTGGGCAGCTTCAGGGCACCAGCCTTTTTTCTGCCTTTGTTACCCTCAAGTGAGATATCAGCTAAAATCACCACTGCCTGTGGAAAACAGTGCCACTATTCAGTCTCATTGCCCTATAGTACTAGAACAATGCAACCAAGCATTTCCCCAACCCCCAGCAGGCCATCCTCACCATGGCTGGTGCTGTGACTGGCACTGTGCACAAGCAAGCCCAAGCGAGATGGTCGCGCTTAAAACATTATGGAGGCTAGGATAGTGAGTTCAGCATCTTCAGTTTCACTTTCTGTAGTGAATACACTGACGATATTACCTCTGTCTGTTTTATCTTCACCTGCTCCCACTGCAGCCTTCATACTCTCCCCCTCCATATCTGCTGAATATCTGAACCAGATAAGGAGGAGAAAGAGGACTCGGAATGACATGTTCAATGAGAACCTGCAAGCTAGTGCTGCATCAGATCACAAGCACAGGGAACGAAGGATGAACATTGCAGACAGCATGAAGAAGGATAAAGTGTGGTGTGAAACTCCCAGGAGTCCCATCAGGAAAAGGAGAGGGAGATATACCAGGACATAATGAAGCTTCTCAGGCAGCAAACACAGATGTTATAGACCCTGGTAGACCTGTAAGTTCATTAATCCCAGGCTCACCTCCCTCTGAAATCCACTGATATTGAGTTATCAGTACCACACCACGCTATATCCTGCCCATAACATTCCATGTGGCATTAGGGGTCCCTGCATTACTCCTACTGCTCTACGCTGGGGGACATTAAAGACCATCACAGCTTCATGTACACTGACCTGTGAAAGTCACGGTTGGTGTATGTGTAGCTGAAATGGATATGAGCATTCTTTCCCTTTCATGAGTTCTGTTCCCTTAACTCGAAGTTTTTATTGTATTTGTTTTAAAATTGTACAGGCATTTTCTTCGCACTGATTTTCGTGCAGAATAAAATTATATTATTTGGAAAATAATTAATATTTATTAGTGCTCAGCAATACAGAAAGCAACGAATTACCTGTTACTGCACAGTGACACACAAGCCATAGGCTCATTCACAAACAAATTTAATAGGTGCAATGACAATGTTATAGTCCTACCCGTAACTGCCTGAAGATTACTACCAGGCCTCAAAAAAGCAGGACCAGGACAACACCACACACTACTCTGGTTCACTGAACTGGTCTTTCAAAGCCTCCCTAAGCCGTACACCTCCACACTGAGCTCTTCTAATAACCCTTATATCTGGCTGTTTGAATTTAGCAGACAGCCACTCCACCTCCACCCCTGTGGAGGACACAGCAAGGAGCTATAATCATTGGGATATTTTTCTCACTCATGTCCAATCTTGTGAGTCAACAATGCCAGCAACCCTTCAAATGACCAAATGCACATTCAACTGTCATGAGCCAATAGCTGAGTTGTTCCTTGGTGCTACTGAGGAGGCCGATGTATGGCTTCATGAGCCAGGGGAGTACAGGGTAGGTTGGGTCATCCAGGAGCACTATTGGCATTTCAACATTCCCAATGGTAATCCTCTGATCGGGAGAGAAAATCCCTGCTTATATCTTCCTGAACTGTCCTGTATTCTTAAAGATGCGAGCACCACACACCTTCCCTGACTAGCCCACTCTTATGTCAGTGAAACGTTCCTTGTGGTCCACCAATGCTCACACTATAGAAAAAGAGCTCTTTTGATATTCTCAGCAGCAAGATGGTCTGGTGCCAAAATAGGGATATGGGTGCCATCTATCACTTCACTACAGTTGGGAACCCCATTGCTCCATATCCATCCACTATGTCCTCCACACATTGCCAAGAGTCACAGTCCTGCTTAGCAGGAGGCAATTAATGGCTCTGCATGCTTCCATGAATGGCCCCCCGTGGTGGATTTCCCAAATCCAAATTGATTCCAGATTGACTGGTAGCAATATGGCGTTGCAAATTTCCAGAGAGCGATTGCCATTCACTTCTCCCTGTCAGTGCCACTCTCATTTTGGTGTCCCTGCGTTGGAGGGATGGGGCCCACTCAGTGAACAAATCCAGGAATGTGCTCCTGAGAATCTGAAAGTTCTGCAGCCACTGCTCATTATCCTAAACTTGCATTATGATGTGATCCCATCAGGTCAGTCCTTATTTCTTGGTCCCAGAAGTGGCACTCCACCATCTGGAGCTGCTCTGTGAATGACACCAACAACCTTGAATTGGGTCTTGCCATGTCCCACAGCAATCTGTTCTCCAAGGAACTGTTATGTTCCCCATTCCTTAGATTGTTCTTGAGGCTCTGAAAATACTCCAGGCTTGTGCGCCCTGTACTTGCAATGCTCATGAGAATAGTGCAGAGCTGTACAGGCTCCATGGTTCTGTAAAGATGGCAGACAGTGAGGTGGTTTGTGGGATTTTGAAAAAAAACAAAAGGCACAAAAGTTATAGAAACATTATGGGTTGAAGACAGTTGCAAACTGGAAGTTGACCCCATGCTCCCAGTTACCCCTGTGCAATTTGTTTCAGACCCATCATGCATTGCCAAAACTTCTCAAAAGAGAGAGAACTAGACGATGGTGAGTTGCACAGTGGGGTACCCACACATGATGCACCGCACTCTGTATTGATGCAAGCACTTCTGATGAGTATGTGCACCGCCAACACAATGAGCCAAGTAGGCAGGTGCACAAATAATATACTAACTGTGGTGGCTGTATCCCAATGTAACTTGAGTCAACATAAGTTTGTAGTATAGATGTGCCCTTACATTTAACTCCTGCGTTGTGTGTAGGAAGACTAACAGAAACAAAAGGGAAACCTGTCAAAGGAAATAAAATAAGAGACTTTTTCCTCTACCATCTCTTAAAGACTATAGTTGGATCTGCCTCAGTTTCCCATGTACAAAACAGGGATCTCTCACTGGGGTGTTATGAAGATAAAATCCATTAATAATTGTGAGGCACTCATATAATAAGGCAAGTAAGGTTATATTAGTATTTAAGTAGATTTTAGTAATACTAGATTTTAAAAAAATCTATTTATGTTCAAACATTTAATATATGATGTCCCCTCTATAAAGTAAAACAGAAGACTATTATTCTAAAGATTTGATCTAACTCTCACCATCAAAGCTAACTGAAAGATCAGTAACTTCGTTGGGAGGTAGTCTGGTTTAAGGCTTATCATAAGAAGATTCTATAGTATCTTTCTATATGTATTTGCAAACAACTCCACCAAGAAAGGAGAGAAAAATCTGGGGGAGGAGTGAAAGAAGGAAGAGTCCCAGGTTGTTCAACTTGGAATCATGAACTAAAACTGAGCCAATGAAAATTTTAGGCCGATTCCAAGAAATGTTTTCCAACACTGAACTATCAAAACAGAGTTTCCAGACGAGAAATTGTAAAAGCTCCATCATTTGAGCCATTTTGAAGGGGACAGGGCAAAGCTCTAGGGCACACACAACAGGGAATAATCCTGTTTTGGCTGATGAGAAGGGATGGACTAGGGTGATTTAAAAAAAAAATCACAGTAACTAGTGGTACAAAAAGACTAAGAACATATTCGGTATTGATAGCCTTGTGTTTTTCAACTGTATGAAAGTTTTATGAAAAATAAGGTTTATAAACCTTTAAATACATTATTTTAGTTGCATCTGCAGTGATAAAAATATCAATTATTTTTGCTGTAGATATAAGACAGAAATTTGTTATGAATGCTGTAAGTTAGATCAGTTGAGTTTTAATGAGACTTCAGTTACTTAGTAATTCACAATCTATATCTGCAAGACTAGAGTCCATTTATTTCTGCAGCTTACTTTAAAATTCAGTTATTCTACAAACATGTTTGATCCTTAACCAGGTACCCAAGAATATTAATACACAAACATTTTAATATAAAACCAAAAACTTTTCTTCTCATTTAACTGTCTGATCTGTTTTTCTAAAAAACACAAAACAAAAAACACCCACACTTTTAAAAATATATACAGACAAGACTTACTGAAATATTCACTGTCTGCTTCTTTCTCAACTTTTTGGGGTCTATCTCTGCCACAACAACATCTGGGCATCGTGCTGCTTCAATCCTACAAACAGAAACAAGCGGCTGTATTTGAAATCCCTCATTTGTGTCCCTTAGAACCAGAAACTGTCACGGGTTTGATGTTTGCATGAGGAGGGACCTAATCAAATATAAGACATTTACACAATTCTTAAGTTATAAATGAGAATTTATTAAAGAAAAGTTAAAGAAAAATATTTCTTATGGAAGGGTATGAGTTGAGTTTTAAGAAGATTTATGAGTCTACAATGCAGGCTATGAATGGTAGATATGTGCCCCCATTTTACAGATCAGAAACTGGGCTTGGAGACATGTTTATTTGATTTAGGAAGCCAATATACGGCATAGCCAGGAACATAATCCAGGACTTCTGATTTTTAGTTCTCTGCTTTAGCCACAAGACCTTTTCATCATAAATATCAGTAAAGACCACTGCTATTAGCAACTGTAGCCAGTAAAATGCCACTGTATTCCTTCTATTCAATACAGACTACAGTTGAGACTAAGAACTTTCTCCTATTATTTTATTATGCCATAACAAGCCTGTCAAAAATGTGATGATGGACGAGAGAGCACCCTGGAATTTTAGAAAGTTTTAAAGAATATGGTTGCTCTCTGAAATGAGAAACTTATTACTATCAAAATCAAAACAACCTACCGCAACAGAGTCTGGTAATTTTAGGCTTTGGCATTGTTAAAAATAGTCCTGTTATGAATCTTGACATTAATTTAAATTCTCAGTAAGTTAAGAAGGGAAAGAACAATTAATATTCAGCTACATAACATCTGCACCTTGAACACTTTCGTTGCCCGGTAAGATCCAGAAAGTGACATTAACACAGTATTGAGACATCCAACTCTAATTACATGTATTACGGTAGCACCTAGAGGAACCAAATGAGATCACAGCCCTTTTGTGATGGGTGCTGTCCAAACACATAAGCGACAGTCCATGTCTCAGAGAGTTTGTAGTCGAAGGCCCCAATCCTGCAGTATGTAAGAGCATGAACAAGGCAGCTTGTCCCTGCATTTACATTGCTGGACAAGGACCTAAGAGACAAGACAGCTAAACGATGTGGGAAAAGGATGAGGGACAGATCCAGGTCCTGTCCCGGACTCTCTTAATTCCCAAAGCAGTGCCTGAACAGCACATTTCTTAAGGGTATGTCTACATGGCATTGTAAGCCTGGGTTCAAACTCGGTTGAGCCCAATCCCTGCTACCGCCCCACAGAAGTCTTTCTGACTCGGATTAGTAAACTGACAGGCCCCAGGTCCTAGGACCCACTGGTCTGAGCCAGTGTCCTGCTGTTGCTCAGGTCCAAGCTCCGGGGCCGCACGGAGGCTGTGCGCCGTAGGGCTGCATCAGCCCCATGAGGTGACCCAGGTTCGGCAGCTGCAAAGCCAGGCTCACTCCGCGGCGAGGCCCCACGAGCCTGCAGGCAGCCAGACTTGGGGGAGAGTGCGGCGTGGGGCGGCCCACGAGAACCCACACGCAGGCCTGTGCGCTGGAGCCAGCGCCCGAGAGCTACACAGGCCAGCGCACAACGCCCAGCGGCCGCGGCCCCTTCTCAGGGCAACGGCGCCCAACGGCCTCCCAGGCCCCGCGTGCTCCGGAGAGGCGGCCCAGCCCCTGCACCTCACCAAGGGAACGCGAGGCCCCGCCCCCAGCTCGGCTCCCCCCACTTACTGGACCCGCTTTAAATACTCCTGCGGGGTCCGCGGGGGCAGGGTGGGGTCGAAATCCTCCGCGAGGTCACAGTCCCCCACAGGCAGGAGCCTGGGCATCAGCTCCTCCACCGCGGCCTCCATCTCCGCGGCCCGCGCCACAGCCGTGGCCGGCTCGGTCGGTTGCCGCCCGCCGGGCAGAGACAACCAATCGCTCAGCCCAGCAGCAGCGCGCGCCAGCCAGCGCAGGCGCGTTAAGTCTTAGCGACGCCGTCACGTACGGCCAGAGGCCGGGGACGGCCGCTGGGCCAGAAGACAATACGCATGCGCCCTGCGCGTCGTGACGTGTTTCTTTGGTAAGGAGAGCGTGCCCCTTCCGATGCCTGCAGCAGGTCGGGGCGCGCGGCGTAGGACGCTGCTTTTCAGGGGCCAGGACTCAGTAGAGGCTGGGACGCCCTCTAGTGGTGCCGCCAAGCTCTTGTTCAGGTCTCACCCTGCCCTCTACCCTCTGTTTCTGGGACCACCGCCCTGGGAATTTCGACCCCAGGGGCCTGTACTGAAACATATCTGGACCCAGTTCTCTTGGCGCCTGCAAACCCCACCCCATTGCAGGATGTGGTCCTTGCCCCAGGCAGTATAAGACACACTGTCCCCTGTTGTAACAATAATTATGCCCAGGACCATCTGTTGGCATAGGGTACATCATTAAGTACCACAAACAAAACATTACAGGTTGTATTCCCTTACAAGTAGCACTATGCCTTATTTTCCACACAGTGCCATACTCTCTTGTGACAAAAGAGGGGCATGGTGATGCAATAGGTGCCCAACAAATTACCACCATATTGCAATATGCTATGCACAAACTCAGAAACACTGAATCCTAAACACAAGCCTGGTATGTAACTCTCAGATAGGAAACAACAATGGGAGTAAAAGTGTGCATAGCCAGACAGGTCTATAGGGAATGGCCATGTACTGAGTTTATAGTTAATGGGCACGCTCACCTTCTTTTTTAATGACTACAGGTCATCCCTTGAAATAATTTGAGCACCTAGAAACACACTAATCTAGACCATCATGGTCCCAAGGAGAAAATTCTTGAAGGGCAACCTTTGGCTTAACACAGAGACATACCAAGCATATATATACTGTACAAATATATACTGTATATACCACAAACATTTGTGCTAAATAGATCTGTGATGTTAATCCACAAATGACAAAGCAATTAAATCTCCAAAATGCCATTGAATCTATTTAGCTTTTATTAACCATTTTAAAGGACTCAAGCCAGTATTCTAAGTTAAATCTCCACATTAGCAAGTGTTTCTGTTGTGTATTTTGTGTCTTGCCTTATTGCCTAGGTTGCTGTAGCAACAGAGCTTAGCTTGTTGCCATAGCAATAGAGTTAGAGTATTAGGGGATAGATAGCTCAGCCAATCCTGGCTGGTTGTGGTGTATGTAGTTCAATAAAGACTTTTCATGGGTTTGCATCTCTCTGTGTTCTGTGCTGAGTTCTCTCTGAATACAAGTACTTTCCAAGGATTTAACATACCAACAGCGGTGACAGAGGATGGGCTCTACCTGTGCTGCACTGGCAAAAAAGTCAATGTAAGAAAAAAAACCTTTTTGCTGTTTTGGGGGCTGGGGTGTTTACACTGATGGTTCAAACTGAAACTAAAAAAGAAGAGGGGAAGCAATAGCTACACTTACAGGAGCCCCTGGAACCTCTTGATGAGACGTTAGAGGAATGGAACTCAAACACTAAATGTTTTCAGCTTTTTGTTATTGCAGATGAAATTACAGATGCAAAGAAGGTGCCCATTTTCTTAAGTGTTATAGGAGCTAAAACCTATACTTTATTGTGCAGCTTAGTGCAGCCTGATAAGCCAGAGACAAAATCTTACAGTGACATTGTGAAAATCCTGGAGGCACATTTTTCTCCAAAACCGCTGGTAATTGCAGACAGATTTAGTTTCCACAAAACGAATCAAGAAAAAGGTGAAATGATTGTGAAATTTGTAGTAGCTCTGAAGAAGCTTGCTGAGCACTGTGAATTTAATCATGTGTTAAATGACACCCTATGTGTTAGGTTAGTGTGTGCTCTGCACAATGAAGCAATACAGAAGCGCCTATTGACAGAGGCCCAGCTCACTTGGAAGAAGATCATTGAAACTGCAATTTCTATGGAGCTGGCTGCAAAGGAAGCCCAACAGCTCAGTGCATTGACCAGAGACCATAAGGTGTCACAAAAACCTACCCAGTAGCCAGGAATGTTACTGCTGTGAAAAGCCAGGTCACCATGCATCGGAATGCTGGTGTAAAGACCTAGTGTGTTGACAATGTGACAAAAAGGAACACATTGAGCATGCCTACAAACAAAAGAAAGAAGAGTCAAACAGAACAGGCAAACCAGAGAAAAAGAAGCCTGCTGTCAGGCAGACCAAAAAGGAAAATCTGCATGTGGTAGAGCAGACTCAGGATGATCAAAATGACACCCAGTCAGAAGAAGTGCCACTCCATGCCTTGTCCATGGCAGTTGGCTCATGAACACTGGATAATCCCGCTGTTGGAAGGTCAACCTGTATGCATGGAACTGGACACAGGCGCAGTAGTTTCGCTGGTCTCAGAGTGTATAAGGAGAAGCTAAAGCATCTCCTGCTTAAGCCAACAAAAACTGTTCTGAAGATGTACACTGGCGAAGCTGTACCCATGTTGGGCACTACTGACGTTAAGGTGGAGCTCAGTGGACAGACTGTTAAATTGCCACTGTTTGTGGTGGAAGGCAATTAACCAGCCGTAATGGGAAGGTCATGGCTTAGGAAGATCCAGTTGAACTGGGCAGAAGTGCATAGAGTGGCTAAAGATGAAACAGGTCTGACAGCTGTATTAAAGAAACATGCTACCGTTTTTGGAGAGGATTTGGGAAGTATGAAGGGAATCACTGTGAAATTGAACATTAAGCCTGACAGCCAACCAAAATGTCTGAAAGTCAGAACTGTGCCATATGCCATCAGGCCAAAAGTTGAAGCGGACCTGGAGCCCGTGGTCAAAAATGGAGTCCTCATACCAGTTACTCACAGCCAATGGGCAACCCCATCATTCCAGTATTGAAGAAAAATGACTCCATTCCTTACCTCTATAGTTGGCCTGCGATGCTTCCCCTTATGGAGTGGGAGCAGTTGTGTCACACATTATACCTTTGGGAGAGGAGAGATCCATTGCTTTTCCCTCATGCACCTTAAGCAAGGCAGAAGCTAACTATGCCCAAATTGAATGCGATGCATTGGGAATTGTTTTTGAAATTTGGAAATTTCACCTGTACCTATTTGGATGGAAGTTCACACTTCTCATCAATGTCTAACATCAATGTCTAACATCAATTTTTGGACCACGCACAGGCATTCCACCATTGGCTGCTAGTCGTATGCAACAACGGGCATTCTTGCTTTCTGCACACACATATGAAATCAAATATTGGAAATCCACTCTGCACTGCAACACAGATGGTCTCTGAAGGCTGCCTTTACCAGTTAAACATCAAGATATTGGCCAGAAAGAAATCTTCTACTTTGAAAAGGTAGAGAACACACCCATCACTGCTACTCAAGTAAAGAAGGCAACTCATGTTGACCCAGTACTGTCCCAAGTTATGGACCTATTGATGCATGGAACATCTCTATGGGACTCTCAGGTCTCACCCAACTTTCTTCCCTACATGTCCAGGAGGATGGAGCTATCAATACATTCTGGCTGCTTGTTGTGAGGAATGTGCATCATTATTCCACCATTACTGAGATTGCAGATGTTAGAACAGCTACATTCAAGTCACTGTGGAATAGTGTGCATGAAGGAAATTGCACAAAGCTACTTTTGGTGGCCTGGCCTTGACAGTGCCATTGAAGAGAATGCAAGAGCTTGTACTTCATGTCAGAGCGTGAAGAACACGCCGCAGGGAGTGCCCCTACACCCATGAGACTGGCCTGAAAACCCATGAAAGTGTACTCACGTTGATTTTGCTGGCCCATTTGAAGGAAGCATGTTCCTAGTTCTTGTAGATGCCCACTCTAAATGGTCAGAAGTTTCTGTAATGCCATCCACTACTGTTACCAGATTTGCCCGTCACTTTGAGGTATGCTTATTTATTAGGGTTACCTTCCTGGAAGAGGGGGTGTGATTCTATTAATGTGCTGCTTGTGTTACTTGTGTGTTCATATGGCTACAGGTCCCCTCCCAATGGAGCTATCCTGCAGGACCTAAGGTTTTCAGATTCAGATAAACCCCCCACAGATACACACAACCATTCCAGGTTAACTGAGTGCTTCTGAGCAGACCCAGCTATCAGCACTCTCAGCTGACCCCTTATACATCCCTGAACTCAGCAGGCTGGATGACACAGCACTGTCAGCTCTCACTCTTATGTGCCTGTTGCACCGCATCAGAATGGAGCACACTTAATGAGCAGGCTGGGTCCAAACAGCACTTTTCAGCTGTTCCCTTATACACCTCCTGGACTCAGTCAGGCTGAGTCAAACAGCACTTTCAGCTGTCACTCTTATGTGCCCTGGACTCTGTAGGCTAGGCAGAGCAGCACTTCTCAGCTGCTCCCTTTATATGCCTCTTTGCAACACAATTGTTCTAGCAGTAGCCCCCTTGATAAGCAAACCTCATAGGATTTTGGGCACTCTAGGGATCTTTGGCTTAGGTAAAAGAAGCGTTGCTACTGAGCAAGGTAGGGAAGCCAATAACACAAAGGAGTAAATGCATTTAGAGCAGTGGTTCTCAACCTTTCTAATGCCGTGACCCCGCAATACAGTTCCTCATATTGCGGTGACCCCAAACCAAAAAATAATTTTGGTGGCTACTTCAAAACTGTAATTTTGCTACAGTTATGATTCGGAATGTAAATACCTGATATGCATTATGTATTCTCATTGCTACAAATCAAACATAATTTAAACATAGTGATTAATCACAAAAACAATATTTAATTATATGTTGAGAAATATTTATTACTAATTCCAATAAATAACATTTCACCATGGCATAGCATAGGTTTAAATATAACAACAATTCCAAATAAATAACATTTCACCATGGCATAGCATGGGTTTAAATATAATAACAGTAATATAACAGTAAACAACAGTGCAATATTTTGCAACAGTATGCTGCCAAATTTAGTGAGATGGTTGTGGTTGCTTCTTGCTTACCAATTCAGAAATTCTTGGGGCGGTCTTTGCAAGGGCACAGCGAATATCATTTTCCACAACAAGTCTACTTCGGTATTTAGACTTGATTACCAGCAAGCTGGAAAACCCTGTTTCTCAAAGATATGTTGTTGGAAAAGGAAGAAGAAGGCGCAGCATAGTCTCAGACAGAATAGGATATAACTGTAAACACTTAATCCAGAATTTTGTCAGTGGCATCGTAGAGAAATCTGTTCTCGCTGCATCATTGTTAATTAGGTCAATGAACTCTTCTTGCGCTGTCTCCGGAACATCTTCAACTTTCACTGTGAATGGACTTCTGGCAAGTGCAAATGGGGTGTCAGGTAGATTAGGAAAGTATGATGAAATTTCGTCTGCAAGCATGTGCAAGTGTTCTTTCACAGAAGTTATCATCATAATTTTTTTGTCTGGCTCAATGTCACGTTCCTCAAAGAAGACAGATAATGTAGGAAACATGTAAATTTTATTTTTATCCAATTTATTTTTCCAAAGCTGAAGTTTCATTTGGAATGATCTAATTTTTTCGGACAAATCGAGGCACGTTGCATTCGGTCCTTGCAGTGATAAATTTAAGTCATTCAAGATGACAAAGATGTCCACCAAGTAAGCTATTTTCTGCAGCTCGTTTTATCGCTAAAAAGTGCTTCGAATTGCGGTTTTGCTTTCTGTTTAAAAAATGTTTTCAGTTCATCACGAAGCTCAAAGACACGTTTTAAAACTTTTCCTCTTGATAACCATCTGACTTCAGTGTGAAATAACAGAGCATTGTTTGGCGCATCTAGCTCGTTGCACAGTTGCCAAAACAGCCGACTGTTTAAGGCGCTCGACTTAACAAAATTGACACATGTTATGACGCTTTTCATTACTTCTTGTAAATCTTGCGGCAGTGTCTTAGTCGCTAATATTTGGCGATGTATCATACAGTGTGTTCCGATTGCTTTTGGCGATTCATTTTGTACCAAACGTTGAAATCCTGAGCGACATCCTAGCATAGCAGGAGCACCATCTGTGCAAATACCGCAAACCTTTTCCCAGGAGATGTTATGCGCTTTTAGAAAAGAACCAACTGCGTCAAAAACATCATGTGCAGTTGTTGTTGTTTCAAGCGGTTTGCAAAAAAGAAACTAATCTTTAAAGTCGCCATCATTAATATACCTCACGTAAACCAATAACTGTGCACAGTTTGCCACGTCTGTAGATTCATCAAGCTGGATACTGAATATTGGTAGTGGTGCAGATTTAATTTCCTGGATCACCTGATCAAGAATATCGGCAGACATGTCCTCTATTCTTCTGCGGACAGTGTCGTTAGATAAGGAAATTGCATTCAATTTCTGAACATATTCATTTCCAGTTATCACTCGAACTATGTCTTTTGCAGCTGGCAACAGTAAATCCTCAGCAATGGTGTGAGGTTTCATAGCTCTGGCGATTCTGAGTGCCACCAAATATGACGCTTCAACAGCTGCTACATTGTGTTTGTGGTACTGGCCACCAGTGTCAAATCTAGATTTCTTGAGTCCATCAGCTTTGCTTCTAAAATAGTCGATATCCTTGCCAGCAAAGCTTGGGTGCTTGCTATCAAAATGGCGTTTTAGTTTGTTCGGCTTCATAGATTCAGCTGAGAGAACTTCACAACAAATAACACATTGTGGTTTCTCAATTCCTGCTGTAATTATTGAGGTAAAACCATACTGCAAGAAATCCTCAGTATATTTTCTTTTCCTAATATTCTTGTCTACACGATCCATTGTCATGAGACGGTTTGCTAAAGAAAAAATAAAAGATGGTCGCGTCTAAATAGTTTGTTAAAGTTTCCTATTATTTACTATTCCCTGTGTTGTTTTAATTACACACCTGTTACTATGACCAGGGGGCCGTATTCACATGCTTAACTAATGGATCTGTTTTTTTCCATATTAGTGGCAAGTTTTCTATATAGAACAGTGTGAACTACATCTTATAGTGGTCTCTTATAGTATAAGACCGATGTAGTTCACACTGTGTAAATGTATGGTGCTTTGTGTAAGTGTAAGCTGCTTTGTGTACTGTATAATGATTACACACAAAGCACCTTACACTTACACAGTATTGTGTGTATGGTGTGTGTACTGTTTTTACATTATTAACCTTTTTTACACCAGCAGGCTGTCTCGCAGGCTCTCTTGGCTCTCCGCCTCTTGGCTCTCCGCCTCCTAGGCTTCTGTCCTCCGGCGCTTGCTGCGTCCGCCCACTGATGACGTCAGCAAGCGCCGGACACACGTAATGCGCTGCTATGGACTGTGGAGCGTTCCCCCCGCTTCCCCCGCCCCTTAGGCCCCGGACGGATGATGCAATCACGTCTGCGCATGCGCGCAGGCATTCAGTTTGGAACGCGCATCCATAACGGTGTGCGTTCCAGCTGAATAGCGCTGCTACAGATGGTAGCGCGACTTCTCAGCGGCTAAAGCCATCGGAAATATGTATTTTCCGATGGCTTTAGGCGACCCCTGTGTTTTGGTCGTTCGACCCCCGCCGGGGTCGTGACCCACAGGTTGAGAACCGCTGATTTAGAGAGAGAGAGAAACTGGCAACCAGCTTGATTATAATAGTTAGTTTATTGCCAGATATATAAAACTTATGATACTAAAAGTGATGCTATACAAGGAAAGAAAAACAATCTAACACTTACAATAAAATTACAGTAGAGGTATTGGAGAAGGCTAGCCCAGGTTTGATTACAAAAGTAGAGTTATACCTGGAGTTCAGTGCGGTTCTTGCTTTGGAGCTTGGTTCTCCATTCTTCATGCTAATTCTTGTTCCATCTTCAATGTAAATGAGGCTCCAGTTCTCCATTCAATGTGCTAATTGAGATGCCTCTTTTTACATCTTCTATGTAGATGAGGCATGGGGGGTTGCCTCAATTCCTATGACCCTTGTTTGGAGGATTTTAGGTGTGTCTCCCACAGCCTTTTCATCACTTTTGTTTCTGGTTCAAGCAGAGGCTGTGGGGATGGGGGATTCAGGTGAGCCAGAGAGAAACTGCATGAAATCTTTAGTTGTTTTGGTCTGCCAGAACAACTTGTGAGCAACAACAGACTGTAGTTTGTCTGAGGAGTTTGAAAATTTTCTGAAAGCAAATGGGATACATCACATCACTTGAACATATGCGTAGTATCATCCATCCACCAGTGGTTTAGCTGAAAGGTTTGTGCAGACCATGAAACAAGCTTTAAGATCTGCAAAGGGATATTTGTCCATTCAGAAGCATCTGAACACCTTCTCAGTATCCTACAGAAACACATCTCATGCTACGACCAAAGCGTCCCTGGCCTTTCTAATGGTGGGACGACAGCTATGCACTTCTTTGATCTGCTGACACCCACCAAAGTATGAAAAGTTGTGCAACATCAACAGCAAAACCAAGTAATCAGACATGCACATAGAGCAAAAGACTGATCTTTTTAGTCCTGGCCAGCCTGTCTTAGCTTGCAACTATGCTTCTGGAGCTAAATGGGTCCCTGCTACAGTCATCATCCAAACAGGACCTGTTTCCTACACTGTCCAGACTGTAGATGATCTTACCTGGTGGTGGAATGTAGATCAGTTGTTGCCAGGTCATACATGTCCCAAGGACACATTTCCAGTTGAACTGCCTGATCTTATCATTACAGGTTTCATTATCAACATCATTACCATTATCATCGAGATAAGAGTCACCCATTCCTGACCACCTCTGCAGCAGATACAGCCCCCTCCCCTGTTTGAGCAGATACAACATGATCACCTGTTTGAGCTACGAGTCTTGAGCCCATTGTAAGACGCACACCAATAACCCCTTCTGGTGCAAGAACACCAGAAGTCTGCCATAATCCATCTAGAGAGAGAAGGCCTCCTCAACGGCTGGATCTTTAGCTAAGGCAAGCCCACGTTATGGGGCAGAATAATACCTGGGGTTTAGCCCAGAAATGAGGCAGTCTACCCTCATTCTCTAGTTTGGTGATTGTTCTGTTAAAGGGGCATTTTCATTAAGGAGGGAGGAGTATGTTGTGTATTTTGTGTCTTGCCTTAGTGCCAAGGTTGTCACAGCAACAGAGCTTAGCTTGATGCTACAACAATATAATTAGACTATTAGGGGATAGCTCAGCCAGTCCTGGCTGGTTTTAATGTTAGTTCAATAAAGACTTTTCATGGGTTTGCATCTCTCTGTTCCATGCTGAATTCTCTCTGAATACAAAACAGTTTATTTCAGCTCCAGTGTTTAAGATTCAATCTTTCTCCATTTAAATCAATGGAAGTTTTGCCATTACTTAATTATTTCTTGATTTCAAAATTTGCCTCATCTGGCAGCTCCCCTTGGCTACTGTAAAAGCAGAAGGAAAGATAAATGTAATTAGGAGATTATCAGAAACTGGAGTCTTGTATACAGGGATCTATTGTTAGTCTTTTGGGCCATGTCTCAGAGAATAAATGAACCTACTTTAGTGAATCTTAAAATCAGTTGTTTTATTTCAGGCTGTCACCTCCATCAAGTGAGTACATATTTCAGCCAAAAGATGACACATACAAGCCATCTTAAATGAAGGCAAAAGGGTAATTAAAAAACAAACAACAATGTATGTTGCAGAAAACATAAAACTTTCTCTATCCTCCATGTCAAATGAGAATATACTTGCCTCCTCTGTAAAGCTCCTTGAGATCTATGGATAGAAAGCGCTATAAGAGCTAGATAATTAATAATAATAATTATTAAATATAGTGCCTGATCTAGGCAATGGCACAAATAGCTCATATACTTATTCCTGAAGGGTCAAGGCAAGGATTTTAAAATTTTACTGCACATACTGTAGTTATTGTATATTTCAAAAAACAACAACAACCCTGTTTTAAAGGTACTTTTGGTTGTTTCTTCTATATTTGAGCAGTTCTGAACAAGCAATGACCTTCAACTTTCTCCTCCATTTTTATTTGCTTTTAAGGTGTTTCTCATAACCATTTACGTGTAACAGGGAGTTTTACTGTGGAACCAGGATGTAACTTCCTATTAGTGCATGTTACACGTTGAACATCACTTGAAATAAGACCTGTTTAATCAAAATGACACTGGCATTTCAGGAGAGCTTGACACAGTGGTAAAGATAAAACTTTAACTTTGTCAATATGTAAATGGATTTCTTGAAAATATTCAGATTTTAGGATCTATGACTTTATCTGGTATGAAGACAAGAATTATAAAAAGAAAGAGAATCAGTGATTTTGATGTAGCAAGTATAAATGTACAAGACTTTGTAGTGATCTAGATGATTTTTGTTCCCTGAACTTTTCTAATGTTGCTTTTTCAAGCTGAATAACATACTTGGAACTAATTACTTACTTTTAAACTGACTGTTACAAGAAAACACTAGTGATTTTCCGAGGATTATCAAGACTATCAAGTAACAAGATTTAACAATGGAGTTCATCCAGTATCTGGCAGAGCTAAATACGATTCAATGGATGAAGAAGAGAAAACAGTCAGAGTGGAAAATTCTTTCCTCTTATCAACTGCTTAGAAGTTACAAAGAAGTAATTTCCTGAAGAGGAGGTGAGTTGCTACCTGTGGATGTGAATGAATGATTCAAAATCTAACACATGAATCTGTAACATATTGCAATAAGGGAAGTTAAATAAAGTAGAATTGTTGTATCTTGTAATACCAGGGCATAAGAGAAAAGAAACTTTCTAATTATGGGCGCTTGCTATTTTCGGGCCCAGTTCTCCATTCCATCTAAGTATCTATTCAGGTACTTTTGCTTCTCTCTGAGGTCCCCACAACCACAAAATCTGTGCACTTTCCTGAGGGACTGTTTGGGGTGCAAGAAACATAGGACTGGGCCCTTATAAAATGAAATGTTATTTTTTTTTACAATGATGGGTAACAAAAATATTTTATAGCTCTTACCCTCACTGGGCTTTTGCTGTATTGTACCCTTCTGATTGTCCTTCTTCCTCTCTGACCATTTTTTAATGACTCTTTTGTCAAGTCCTCCTCTCTCCTGCTGTCTACAGGGGTACTTTAGGGCTCTGTCCTTGGACCTCATCTCTTTTCTATACACCCTTTCTTTGGGCAATCACCATAATATCTGAGTACTCTCAGAAACCATAATACGGAGCGCCTTTTTCATCTGCTTTAACAGCACCTGCCAAGCAATTATTTGGGGCACAACCCCTTTTTTTGCAGGATGGGGAGCCTGTATACCCTCAACTCACAGCTCAATATTCCTCCCGAATGACAGGGAGATTAGAATGTGTGTAGGGGAACACAGAATCTCTCCAGTCAGGCAGCATAGGACCCTGTTTTTGTCTGGAAGTCCCTTAAGTCATGAAGCCAGCCCTGTCATTCAGACCATAAGATGACTGGTGAATAGTAGTGAAGATAATAGTTGTATAGAATTTCACCACAACCACAGCTGAAGTACAAATAACAGATGTAATGATGTTATAGTTACTGATAATTGATTTGCTGATACTAGGTGGTCACTATCATGTGACATGCATTTTCAGATTCTGTGAGAAAAAGTGCAAGAAAGATGATAGTGTTTTGCTCCCCACAATCAATAAGATTCTTCAGAAAAGACTACAGTTACTGTTTTGTCCAGGACATTTTAACCTTCTTTCTCACAGTTGTCAGTTAAAATCATTTTGACATGGTAACATTGCTTTGCAAACTGAAGTACCGTAAGAATTTGGAAAAAAACAAAAAATGATAGACTAGCTTGTAGCCTAAACAAACACTCTGATACAATGAGGGCTAAATGTCATTGTTTTTCTCTAAAATATTTTGGAAAATTTGCATTTAAATTAATGCATTTGAGAACATAATCAGGGACAAGTCATATGAAGAAATGAAAAGTGTAAAAATAACCTGTTCTATTAAAGTATCTCCTTGAATATCAGTGTTACTCCTTTTGTACTTGGGTGGTCACTTCTGATATCACCTCTACCGTTTAATTATTATATATGAGTGTTAACATACAATTCCATTACCATATATAAATATTTTAAATGGTTAAACATTGTATGTTTCAATTAAATTAATAATTCATAGGGTAAAATTAACAAAGACATGATATAGAAGTTTCATTATTATAAATACTCAAGCTATCTAGTATCCTTACTCTGAAATAACTGAGGAGTTTGAAGTGTTTGCTTGTCTCTTCCACCAACAAAAGTTGGTTCAATAAAAGATACTATCTCATGCACCTTGCTTTTCTCATAACTGAGGTGACAGATTTATGAAATAAAAAAACTATTGAAATATAGCACATACAAGCTTATGCAAAGTTTAGTTACTAAAACTAAAACAACACACTCTTTCCAACTTAAAATAAAAAATATGTCTTAAATCTATTTCGATCAGCTCTAAAAAGCAAAAATAATTGTGCTTGGAAAAGATAAAGCAGATTGAATATTGGTGGGAACTAAGCACTGATATTTGGAACAGGGATTAATTATTGATCTAAATGGGGAAACTCCATATTTTTTCTTCACATAATTTATTGTATTTTAGATATACAAAAGGAATATTGCTTCAACACAAAAAGACACGCATCCCAAACAAATCAGAGTAATTTTGAAATCAGTGACCAAAAGCAATTTTGAGAAAACATTCATACCACCTTTCAAAATAAAAAGCACCCAAAACACTTATTAAATACAAATCCTAAAAGATAGGCAACATGCAAAGTGCATTTGAGAAACCTGGGAATGTTGTTCTAGCTGTCTTCTCTGTACAGAGAGTTTACCTGAAATGGACAATAGAGTAGAAAAAACAAAGAGGAGAACAAATTGTATACAAATACATGTGTACGTGTATATAAAAATAAATAAAAGATAACCTAATGGTTTCACAATACCATCTAATCATAGAAATATAATTAAATTTGTAGTAGAAATACTACAATAGAACATCATAGTTAACGAAATTGAAAAAATAAAGAAAGGTAAAAGCTCCCTCTGGTGGCTGTTAATCAAAATATAATTTTCAACTACTGTATTTTGAGAGTGATACTAACATTATACACAAAAACTTGGAAGTAATTAGAAGTTCTAAAACGATCAGACATCCCTCCCCAGACATATATATACAAACAAGAAAGATAGAAAAATAATTAGAAATGTCTAATTATGCAGAGTTTCCACAGATTACAAGTTATAAAAGTCTGCAAAAGGTGGATTCCAGCCAAGCAATAGACAACCTTTCTCCTCCCTGAAAAACAAACTTCTAATGTGAATAGTGTATTTAACATAGATCAGAGATTTCATTTCTTAAATATATATTTGTTTTCTCATAGGACCTGTTCCTCGTGCATTGTGCAGGGAGGCCCTGAATCAGCAAAGCACTTAAACATATATTTGGCATGTGAGACTACTCACATGCTCAGTTAGCCTGTGCTATTGTGTCTTTGTGGATTAGGACCTGAATGAGTCAGCAATATGTACTAAATGGGACATGGGTCCTGAGAATCTGTGCTTAATTTCTGACCAAATTCTATTTGCAATGAATGGTGTAAATCCGCACTAAACCCAAACCCAAATTTACACTAATGCAAATGACAACAAATTTGGACCTTCCATAGATGGAAATGACATTGCATAGTAAGTAACACAGGAATTCAGAGGATTGGTGACTCATTTAGGGTTTGATCCAAAGGTCATTTAAATCACTGGCAGTGCCACATCAGAACTTTTGTGTGTAGCATAAGGATGGAAGGGAGTCCCCTGACCCCAGTTGTGGTGGGTTGTCGATACAGGGAGAGTGTCTCCTATGCCCAATTGTGGGTGGGTCAGGGGTTTGGGTGAAGGGAGTCCCCCATGCCCAGTTGTCAGGGATCAGGGGCTGAGTGCAGGGGGTCCCCCATTCCCAGTTGTGGGTGGGTCAGGGGGGTGGGTCCGTGCTCGGCAGCACCAGCGGTGTGGCTCGCCGGCTGCCTCGGGGCTCCCCCCAGGTTCAGAAGACGCCGCCGCAGCCGCAGCCGGGAGTCAATTCTGCCCCGGAGACGCTCGGCCTGCTGCGGCGGGGGGGAGGGGTCCTCCCTCAGCCCCGGGCCCGGCCGCGGCGCTCTCTGCCCCTTGACGTGGCACGGACTCTCCCACCATCAGCCATGTTGTTGTCGCGTCGGCACGGCAGCGCGAGGGGGCTGGGCTCGGAGCGCGAGTGAGCGAGCCAGGCGGCTGGGGCTGGGACGGGGGCACCGACAGGTGAGCGGGGCTGAGGCTGGGCAGCGAGGGGGCGCGGGAGCCCGGGACCGCGGCTCGGGGGTGCGGGGCGCTGGTGTCCCGCAGCGCTCCTGGCCTGGCGGGGCTGCGCGTTGCGGGGAGCTCTCCCCAGCTGCCTGTGGATGGGGGGTGCCTGCAGGGACACCCCCGCTGCCTGCGGCGTATGTTCCCAGCGGGGTCGGGATGTGTGGGGCAGGGAGCCCCCCGCTGTCTGTGGGTGAGGGGAGGGAGCGGCTCCGCCACGCCACTTGTCTGTGGGCTGAGGAATGTGTGAGCAGGGAGCCCCCGCCCCTGTTGTCTGGGGGTGGGAGGGGGGTGCGGGGCGCCC
>ML675611.1:41293485-41387825 GCA_007922155.1 Mesoclemmys tuberculata
GCCCCCGCCCCTGTTGTCTGGGGGTGGGAGGGGGGTGCGGGGCGCCCCCGCCCCTGTTGTCTGGGGGTGGGAGGGGGGTGCGGGGCGCCCCCGCCCCCGTTGTCTGGGGGTGGGAGGGGGGGTGCGGGGCGCCCCCGCCCCTGTTGTCCGCGGGTTGGGAGGGGGGGTGCAGGGAGTTCTCTCTCCCTAATACGTTAGCAGATGTGAAGGGGGAGTGTGGGAGGCCACCCCTACTGCCTGAGGTTTGGGAGGTGTAGGGTGTTAAAGCCCATCACGCCCAGGCCTGTGGGCTGGGTTATGCCTGCAGAGACCCCATCGCATGGCCGGCCTGCAAGTGCCTGAGGTTTTGGGGACTCAGCAGCGTCAGAGCCCCCTCCTGTGGTTGTAAGGCTGGAATTTAGGATCCTGGCCATTCAAGAACAGCAGTTATCCGGTTTGCTGGGTTTGCTAATAGGTTATACCCCTTCCTGCTATGCAGGATGGGACCAGGAGTATTAGAGGAGGTGCTTAGTTATGTTGAGGAGGGGGAAAGCTGTCTTACTAACACAGCAAAGAATAGTTAAAGTGGTATAAACTGCTAACATAGATCTGATTATACTAACTAGCATAAAGGTGCTTATATCTGTAATTTTTGAGAAATCAGATATAAAAGCACCTTTTATGGTGTTACTGTGCCCACACTAGGGGATTGGAGGGGCTATATCACTTCCTAAATCGATACAGTCATAGCAGTACAAAAACTGTGTAGGCAAACCCATATACAGCAAAAGTTTTCCCCTCCTTAGATGGGCTATAACTTACTCTGCTCTTAAAATCAGTCCTTAATGGAGGGGGCTTGGGAAGCAGTTCTGGAGTACCGCCCTGTTCAATAAGTAAGTGACTAAAAAGAGGGGAATGAATGGAGCCGATGCTGACCATTTATTACTTTCTGGTTAAATGCTGTTGTTTTGACAACTTACAGTCAGTTCTGATCTGTGCCATCTATTTCCACTCATTTAAACATCTTGGAATTGGAACAAATTTGTGTCTGATTTATTTTTCTTTTGGTGTAAAAATTAGAAAGAAAATAACCAAATCAGAAATAAAGTTAATAATGATCTTGTAGGCTGATTAAAACATGATTGCTACAGTCTCAAGTTCATTAGATTAATTTTATTTTAGAATGAGTATGTACTACATTTTATTTTTTTTATAGTATTGAAATATGACTGCTGCCCCACTGCGACCCTTACAAAAACAAGATGTTTATCTCCAGAGTATTGGTGATGTTCAAGTGTTCTGCCTTAGTTTAGTGGGTTTTATTTTAAAATAAATTAATGAGCTTCTACGAAAGGTTTAGAAATATTTAAAGGTATTTGCAAGTGCTATAATAAAGGAAGGGCTATTAAAAGACTGAATCTATTTTGAAGAAACTATATTATTGCCTGTTTGTGTCAATCAGCAAAATAACAGCTGTAACTTTCCAGAATGATTACTTAAAGACATATATTTAAAAACTGTACAATTATGGGATATCTTTGTGAAATATGGTTTAACCTATGTATTTGGTATATACTCAGGGTAAAATCCTAGAAAGTGCTAAGTGCTCTTATATCCCAATGAGACTACTTACATGGGTAACGGTAATTTACATGAGTAAAGATTTACCAAATTTAGCCTTTCACGTCTAGCATAATGTCTTTGTTTCAGTGAGAAAAGTGTATGTATAACTATAATAACTGAAGTGCAAAACCCCTGGCCTAACAAGCTAGAGCCTATTTTGGTAATTTAAACTGTGATACATAAACCAAGTCAGGTCTTGGAAGGGAAGGGAAGGAAAGGATGGAAAGGGGGGGGGGGAATTTAGCATGAACATGTTTCCTAAATCTAAACAAGAAATATATGCTGTTTTAGAAATATAACTGCATTTGATTCGTTGCACGCTATGGAGCTTTGTATGCATGCATGCTCTTCATTTTTATGAGTTACTATACAGCATTTGTGTACCTTGCCCTCTGTAGAACATGTAACCAAGTAATAAGGAGATAAAAAGATACCATATGGAAAAAAGGAATTAGCTTTGAAATACTTGGTCTTCTGATAGTGGACAATGCCAGATGTTTCAGAGGGAAAGAACAGAACAAGGCGATTATTGAGTAATCCATCCCTGTCATCCAGTCCCAGCATCTGGCAGTCAGAGGCTTAGAGACATCCAGAGCATGGGATTGTGTCCCTGTCCATCCTGGCTAATAGCCATTGATGAACCTGTCCTCCATGAGTTTATCTAATTCTTTTTTGAACCCTTGTTATAGTTTTGGCTTTCATAGCATCCTACAACAAGTGTCACAGATTGACTGTGTTGTGTGAAGAAATACTTCCTTTTGTTTTTTAACTTGTTGGCTAATAAGTTCATCAGGTGGTTCTTACGTTATGTGAGGGGTAAATAACACTTTCATATTCACTTTTTTCGCACACCATTCATGATTTTAGAGACCTCTGTCATATTCCTCCTCAGTCATCTTTTCCAAGGTGAATAGTCCTAGTCTTTTTTATCTCTCCTCATACGTAAGCTTTTCCATATCCCTAATCATTTTTGTTGTCTGTTTCTTTACCTTTTCCAATTCTAATATGATGGGGCAACCAGAACTGGCACACTCTTAAAAGGTGTGGGTGTACCAGGGGTTTATATAGAGGCATTATGATATTTACTGTCTTATGTATCCCTTTCCTAATGGTTCCTAACATTCTGTTAGCTTTTTTGACTGCTGCTACGCGAGTGGATATTTTCATAGAACTATCCACAATGACTTCAAAATCTCTTTTGTGAGTGGTAACAGCTAATTTAGACCCCATCATTTTACATATATAGTTGGGATTATGTTTTCCATTTTGCATTATTTTGCATTTATCAAATTTAATTCCATCTGCCATTTTGTTATCCAGTCTCCCAGTTTTCTGAGATCCCTTTGTAACTCTTTGCAGTCTGCTTTGGACTTAGCTATCTTGAATAATTTTGTATCATCTGTAAACTTTGCCACCTTATTGTTTATTCCTTTTTTTGTTTAACAATTTCAGCTATAGTGTTTGAAATAGTGCTCCTCATTTAATGACTTGCCATCTCCTATCTCTCTTCAGTAAATAAAAAAAAAACTGTTCCCTTCAAATTTGAATCCATGATTATGCCAAATATCTTTGTTTCTTCACCTACATTGCCTATTAATTTATTTTTCACTGGGGTAACATTCTCTTGTTCTCACACACACCACCTCCCTCCCAACATTACAGTAATGGATCCTGAAATATTAAGGAAGAATACTTTTATTTCTTATTTCCTTTTAGGTACCAGCTATCCCTCAATCCTTAACTGATTTATTTTTCTTCTTTTCTTTCCCCCAACACACCCTAACCACATACATTCTAGTTTTTTGTATGGTTCCCTCCCTTATTTCTCTGCACTTTTCCTCTCTACCTAATGTTCTTTTCTACGTTAGGCTATTCTTCTTAAATTTTCCTACCCTGACTATTGTTGATATACCTCCGCTAGTAGTAACAGTGAAGAGAGTGCTAGTGTGGATAGAATTCTGGACAACTACCCTCATTTTAATTGCAATGTTCTCTAAACCTGCTGATAGTAGGATTACATGACATGGTTGTTAAAACACTCATCTGTACTAGTGCTCTGACCAATGAACTAGAGCAGTGCTGGGATAGCAGTTGTGGAAGATTTTAAGGAAAGGATCTAGCCTATAGACATTGACAAATAGACTATCTCCATTTTATTGTGATGCGTGCAGTCAGTTTTGGCAATGGTTACTGTGGGAGATTTTCAAATTGTCAATTTTCACTGGCAATTGTTTATTAAGTTTCCCCATGATGGAATAAGAGCACTTTAAAATGAAACAAAAAAAACCAGATACCATGTTTACTTTCTGGGTAATTTTCACCATTAGATTATTATTAAAATTGATATTGTAGAACTACAAAACTTGACATTGTCCCTTTAGGTATAGTCTGTGCTGGTACATCAACACTGTAAACTATTGGTATATGTCATATTTAGAAAAGTTTTACTTTTTCAAATGAGAGCCAGGTCCCTGGCAATGGGAAGTTTGCCAGGATTCGTGCTCAGTGTTGTGCACTGCTTTCCAGCACCCACTCAAGTGCAGGTATGGAGCCAGCCTAGCCATGAAATGTGCTGATTTAAGCCCCAGTTCAGCAAGGTACCTAAGTACATGTGTATCTTTAATCACTTGGGGAGTCCCACTGAAATCTCTTTGGGACTACTTGTGCGTTTAAAGCTGCAGGTGTACATAAGCATCTTGCTGAATTGAATTCTTATAGTAATTTCCCAGGCAATCTTTGCTTAGATGATTCATATGGACCATATTTTAAAGCTTCCCTTCTCTGCCAGAACCCTACCCCTTCTGTGTGCCATTGCCTGCCCTCCACAAAGGCAAATCCTTCTTCCAGTGCAGGTGTGCTCATGGGGATGAATTTGACCCACAGTGTTTTTATAACTTAGAGAGTAAGCATTTTCCTCATCACATGAGTGGCTAAGCAAGTATATGAAACTATGGACCCATCTACGCTATGGCTCCAGGCCTGTAGTTGAATCCACATGGATTGATCCTGGACTTTTTGTTTTTTCTTTTTGCTTGTATTGAATTCTGTAACTGCATTAGGCCTGCCTTTGCTGAGAATTTGAGAGAATTCTTCTGCAGTTGAGTCTACCACTGTGAGGCTTCACTGCTATCAGTGGTGGCAATGCTGGCATCGACTGGTTCACTGGCATTTTAACCACTATAGGGAATGTGATCCAGTGGTTACTGACCTTTTGCCGTTTCCTCTATACTGTTCCCTGGCCACTTCCCTGCTGCTGTCTCTGGACCTCTGCCATCCCATCCCCACTGCTTAACTTCTGCTCTGTTCTCCACTGTGCCTGTCCTCCCACCCCTCCATCTCCTGGCCTGTCTATCCCTCACCCCTAGCTTCTGTCTATGGTTTCCTGCCCCTGCTTCTGCTCTCATCCACTTTATAGCTACTGCCCATCTTCCTTCCTCCTGCTTCTCTCTCTCTCTCTCCTCACTGAGCTCCTTTTCTTGTCCTCCCAAACCCTTCGTGCATCTTCTTCCTCTGCCCCAATTCCTTTCCCTTCTGCATGAAAATCAGGTTGTATCCGTCTCATTGCCTGGGGACAAGCAGGGGGAGCATTGAGAATACAGAAGAGAATGTCTTTGCTCTCGGTTCTGGTGTGTGGCACCCAGCAATAGCAATTGCGAGGAAAGACAGTGCTGGGTTGATATGCAGGCACTCTACAGGGATGGAGCAGACTCAGTGCAGAAGAGTGCTCAGAGAATTTAGTTGCTGTACTCTTAACAATTCTTTACTGAGCCTATGTGAACTGAGATTTTATGGAGGCTCATCATGGCCAAATTTGGACAGATATTCACAGGAACAGCAAATGACACATCCCTGTCACTAGGGTGACCATCCCCCTGCCAAATTTCAAGTTCTTGCTGCTAAGCTTGGAGTCATCAAAGTTTCTGCAGAATGAAACATTGTAAGAATATTTTAACATGAATAAAATAACATGTTTTCTCCTAACCTTATTTTCTGAAACAACTAAATCATTTTAGCTGAAACTTAAAAAAATTCAACCTGAAGCAGACACCTGCCAGGAGAAACTGTTTGGGCTGAATGTAAGGTTGGCTAAGTTATAAGCAATCCAAAACCAGGTCTGGAAATGGTAAGTTTTGGGCAACCTTAAGTATAGGGTGGTACTTTATACACCAGCAATAATGCTATTCCACCAGCTATAATGTTATAGAACCTTATTGTCCCAGAACATGCACTTCCCTAACTGTGGCAGAACATTGCATTATTGCACATTTATATTTTTGGATGGGCCCTGTAGAGTGCTTTATTTAAACAAAACAAAAAAAAAGGTTGGTGTGTTATGTCTCTAAATATTATTTGTGCTCTTAGCACATTCTTATATACTTTTGTATCAAAACAGAAAATGTAAACCATGAGTTTAAAATTTTCTGTTGAATTAGTTAATGGAAAGTGACCGAATAAATCATTGCAATAGAAGTGGAGTGAATAATTAAATCCCAGGAATGCCATTTATGTTCTTTAAACCAAGGCGAGTTCTCAAGTTGGCAGTGCTGTACATTTATTTTAACTTTTGCAGATGTTTGACACTTTTCATGATGTTGTTGCATCTCAAGAGTTTAATTTTCTTTCTGTTTCCTCTTGGAATTCTGTAAAAAGCATTTGGAATTATAGAAGTTTTAGGGAATTTCTGAAAGCTCTTTTTTAATTGAATGTATAACATTTCAGTGTTCGCCATTTTGCCTTGTTTTTAACCAGTAAATATTGGTTGTAATTAAAGCTTTTGTTCCCAATTGTGATTTTCTTTTAATATTTAACTCCCATATATCCAGTTAATTTATATCTTTTTATTTCAGAAATAAGAAAAGAGGTTAACAATGACAACCTTCCTGGAATTCATCCAGCAGAATGAAGACCGAGATGGAGTTAGATTCAGCTGGAATGTGTGGCCTTCAAGTCGCCTTGAAGCCACAAGAATGGTAGTCCCAGTGGCTTCTCTCTTTACACCATTAAAAGAGCGTCCTGATTTGCCTCCCATTCAGTATGAACCAGTTCTGTGCAGTAGGACTACGTGTCGTGCAGTTCTGAATCCCTTATGGTAATTTAGATAATACTTAAATATTAATTATGTATAAAATACTTAAATATTATATTAAAAATGTCCTTCATAATGATGGTTTGAAAATACTGCATCTTGTGCATAAATTATGTTGTTTATAACATTTCTCATAGTCCAGGCACAAAAATAGGGCCTAAACCTGCAACCATTAAGGATTTCAGGATCTAGCTCACAGTTGTTTTGAAGGAAGATGTTCATAAAACATTAGCTGGAATCAGGTTATAAGAAGTTTTCTGCAACTGCAGGTCACATAGAGTACTAGATAAGGTTTTAAGTTTATCTCCAGAAAATAAATGAAGAGGTGAGTTGGTGTAACAATTTTTCATCTTTTGTATAGTTGGATCCTATGTGACTTATATCTTTATAAAATAAATACATTATTGCCTTACTGTAATAGATTTTTTTGCACATCACAAAATCACTTGGCTCAATTTTATATGATTCAGCAGCCCCAGCTTAGGAGACAAAGGGTGGACTTAAATAGCCGTAAAGTGGTATGTCAGGATAGAGGTCTCAGTGTTATGTTTTGAAGCTGGCATAGTACTTGCTTATAGCTGAAGTCAAGCCTTGTGTAAGCTTATCTTTATCAGAAGCATTACATTGCACTCAAAAACTTTTACACATAAAATTACAAATATGGTTAACATAAATTGTAAATGATGTGTCAGATCCTCAGCTAGTATGAATTATCCATCTATTGATGTCTTCAAATAAAGACTGGATACCTTTCTGGAAGATATGTGTAATCAAATACAATGTGATAACATTCTCTGGCCTGTGTTACACAGGAGGTCAGATGAGATGATCTGCTTGTCCCTTCTGCCGTTAAAATGTATGATTTGGCACAGTTTCATTAACTTCATTAGAGCTATCCTTATGTACAGCAGCTGAGGATCTGATCCAAAGATTTTAATGGTCATCGTTCATTAACTATTTTGCTCTTTTACTGGTGCTGTTAGAAGACAAGAATAAGGTTTAAAAAAAAAAACCAGGAAACATTCTACTTATTTTTCTAGAAATGATAGGTGGGATTTTCAAAAGCACCTAAGTGACTTGGAAGCACAAGTTCCATTGATTTTTTTTTATTATTATTATTGTTATGGGATAGTAATAATTACTGACCTCTGTAAAGTGCTTTTATATCTTCAGATGAAAGATGCTATGCTCAAAAAGAATCACACAGTGAATTGTAGCTACAATTTTTGGATATTGGATGTACTGAATTAATATATGACATAGCTGTTTTAGGGCCTGTCCCTCTATTAAAGAAATTTGTGTTTGAATCCAGTTAATTATTTTATTTTATCATGTCTAAGTGGAAACTGTTGCAATAATATCGGCTTTGCAGAAAGAAGACTGAGATCAGATGGCTAGGGGTATGGTTTACAGAATTGGCATTTGCACAATTTAACATGGCTTACATTACTACAAATAGAGTTGGCACAACTTGAAATGCGTGTATGTATTTTGTTTTAGGAAGACATAAGAAATTATAGGTATCTGGTTTACATTCAATTAGGGACTTTTGCTCTTGTCCATACGTGGAAAACAAGAACATTTATACAAAAACATTTTATTAAGGCAGTAATTTCCCTCTCCACTTATTATTGCTGAAGGAATCTGTTTGAAGTTTTCCTCTTAGCACGTTGCCTACTCCTTTTGTCTTGACTGGCAGCGAAGCCATTATTATTATTATTTATTATTATTTGCATTACAGTAACATCGACAGGCCCATTGTGCTAGGCCCTGTACATGCATATAGTAAGAGGCAGTTTCTGAACCCAAGAGATTGTATCTAACTAGACAAGGTAGATGGAGGGTAAGAGAGAGGAAGTTTTACTTTCTCTATTTTACAGGTTGAAAACTGAGACAGAGACACGTAAAGTGACTTGCCTAAAATCGCATAGGAAGTCTGTGATATAGCTGGGACTGAACTTGGACTGCTGCATTCCAGTTCAATGCCTTAACTATAAGACCATCCTTCCTCTCTAATAGCCCTGATACTGTGTTAATTACATCAGTCTGCTGCTACTGAAATAATTACAAAGTTATGCATTCTTTATTGTGAATTTACAGCAGGATCATTTAGGAGAACATGCATTGTGAGGGTAGATTCTTGTTTGAAGGGCACACATCTTTGACAATGAAAGATGAATCCATGCTGAACATTCAACATGTATTCAGTGTCAAAGCCTTTGGTAAAGTAAAACAAAGATTCATAATACAGTAACTTTTCTGATTTTATTTTTATAGTCAAGTGGATTATCGAGCAAAACTCTGGGCTTGCAATTTTTGTTATCAAAGAAACCAGGTAAGAAAATGAAATATTCAGAATATAGAACTACCTTCTTCTATAGGAGGAAAGTGAAATGCCCCATTTCTAAAATTTTACCTGTGAATTGGAATTTCCAACAGGACGCTAAACACGTGCCCATTCTGGGATTCCAGAATCAAGAGCGCTTTTCACAGTAGTGATAATACATGAAGAAAGATGTTCAGAAGAAAATAATACATGCAGATGTTGTTTATTTTTTCAATGTTTTTCTGTAACATTCTATTTTGAACTGTGTACTTAATATGCTTTTTTTTTTTTTTTTTGCTTTTGCAGTTTCCTCCTACTTATGCTGGTATATCAGAGATGAACCAGCCTGCAGAACTTTTACCTCAGTTTTCTAGTATTGAATATGTAGTACAGGTAAAAACCACCAAATAAAATCTTTGACATTATGTTAGATTTAATTTAATCTCAAATAAAGTAGAATATTGCTTCATTTTACTTTTAATTTGATTTAGCTGTGGTTAAACTGCAGTGAATAATCTTTGTGCTTTCAATTGTAGACAGTCAACCAGTATCATCCATTTGAAATGGAGAGTACTATTTTTCATTATCATGACTATAATAAAATTATAGGAACATTATATGGTTATTAAGGGCAATACAAAAGAGGCAAGTTCTATACTTTCTAGAGTTTTAGGCTTCTGTTGGGATATGTTTCTTCATGAAGAGTTCAGTTCACTTGTGCTTGTTTTGGAGACACCATTTTATTGCTGCTTGCCAACATAATTTAGATCAAGTTTTAGTGAATGGTTGGTCTTTGAAGTTAAGTTTATATATGAATATTCATGGGTTGATATTGGAACCAATTCATTTTAAGGAGAAGTTGAATAGTGAACTGATGAGTTTTGCAGATGACTGTTTTTATGGCCAATCAGTTAATATAGTTTGGATTTTCTTATTTAATAATTTATCTACATTTTATCATGGTAGGCCCTGGTAGTGGTTTAGTAGGGATTAGTAGAGGAAAAAATCTATACAACAAGACATTGCAGAAAATAAAATTAATTAGATTGGAAAAGGATGGAATAAGAGTGGACTTCAGTGAGGCATTCAAATTAAGAAAGCTTAAAATTATAACTTGTCAGCTCCTCCTTTTGGCTTGCTCTGTAATATCAGATAAAAGGGAACGCTTGCTGAAATTAAAGGTGAAGGGAAATGCTGATTTATAGAGTCAAACTATGGAATGAACTGTCATAGAGCATCAGCAGATCTAATACTGTGTCTGGATTTTTTTTATAAATTTGGGTAATTCAATGACCACTAACATCACTTTGAATAATACTTTGTTTTTAGTCTTGTAAGGTTAATAGAATTATCTCATGATTCAAAATCATCTAGCGAGGCTTGGAAGGAATTTTTTCTTCTATATTTAGCCATTGCACTTTGGATAGAGTTAATTTGCTCACTCTCCTGTACAGCATTAGGTACTGGTCATTGACGGGTGGGCTGCCAAATTGGATAGAGCACTGGTCTGAGCTAGTGTGGCAAATTCTATATTTACTAAAATTAATATAATTTGAACAAAGTTTGTTTTTGCAATTTAATTATTTTCTGTACGGTATATACTGCATGATGTGCTTTTTCACTCAGTAATTATTATTTCTTAAAGCGTGGTCCTCAGATGCCTTTGATATTTCTTTACGTTGTGGACACATGCATGGAAGATGAAGATTTGCAAGCTCTGAAGGAATCCATGCAAATGTCATTAAGTCTCTTACCACCAACTGCTTTGGTAGGTCTGATTACATTTGGGAGAATGGTGCAGGTCCATGAGCTTGGTTGTGAAGGAATTTCAAAAAGCTATGTCTTCAGAGGCACAAAGGACCTGTCTGCAAAACAACTTCAGGTAATATGCAAAAAACAATTTTAAAAAACCTCAAATCCTGAAAATGATCATACTGTTGAATTTCAAGATAATCTGTAATCAAATTATATATATATATATATATACTTTTTTTTTAACAGGAAATGTTGGGGCTTACTAAAGTTTCTGTTTCACAAGTAGGCCGGGGTCCTCAGGTACAGCAGCCACCACCTTCTAACAGGTATTATTTTAAAAAACAAAAAACAAAAACAAAACCTCTTTGCCTAATTGCTTAATCAGAAAACTTTACCTCATGATTTTTTCTTGTGTGATCGATACAACTAGAGGATCACACACTTGGTTGCTCAAGTAGGTTGAGTGTTGTGTACTACCAACTTTTATTAATGCAAATGGATTTTCAGGTTTAAGGATCATCTGAGAAGGTTTTTGGGGAGTAGAATATTAGCTTGACTGCCCTTAGAGAATGTGAATGTAGCTTTGGAAACTGAAGCTAGAAGAGTTGTAACAGTAATGCATTTTCCATTAGAAAAGAATGGGTAAAGTTTGTCTCTGCTAACAGAGTCCACATTTTACCATACTTTAAGAATTATGCTACAGTCCTGGTCATTGTAAGGGGGCCTTTAATAGTCTAATAGCTTTAACCATTTCAAGGGATAAATATAACTAGAACACCTAACATGGTAATATTTGTAGTATAGATGGGATCTTAAGCTTTAAAGATGGTTTAGGAGAATTAGGGTAAAAGGAGAAGTGATTCCACATCCAAGAATGTAGCTGATTCATCCTTCAAAAAGACTTTACTAAAAGATCCCTGTCTGCAAGGTAGTTTGTGTATACATATCAGTATTTGTGGCATTTCTGCTATTCCCATTGCTTTTGGCAGGTTTTTCATGACTTCTTCCAAATATGCATTTTAACAAACTTACTGTGCCCAGCTCATTTGAGAATATATAGAAGTGTTGTTTCTATCTTCCTCTGTATATGTATATATCCAACATTTTAAAATATATCGATAGAAATATTTATCCATACATATTTTTGTCTTTCATTCTCTCAGATTTAATGATAGGCAAAAAAGGCTATTTGCTAAATAGTCCTTTTGGATTTAGGTTCCTAGATGATTTCCTGAAAATTTTACTCCATAACATTTTCATTTGGCCTTCTCTACAAGATTATCCTTTTCCCTTTAGTCTCTCTCTCAAATTCCCATGATGATCTTTTGTCTGCATATAGTTCCTTCTGGACACTAGCATTGTTTCTACGTCAACAGGTTGCATTGCTACAGTGCTCCATCTGGAGCTTCTTCTGTCCTCAAATGGAGCATGCCATGTATGTAGTGCTTCCAGATCTTGCCAGCTTGTTAAGCAAGAGACCATGCTGTGAACCAGATTTGGATCTTTGGTGTTGCAAACCAACACATTGCCAGGGAATTACTAATACTGGTTATTTTTTAAAAGGTCATATAGCTAAAAATAATCTTAAAGCTAACATAATGCCATTTATCTGTTTCTAGATTCCTACAGCCAGTGCAGAAAATTGATATGAATCTTACTGATCTTTTGGGTGAATTACAGCGGGATCCTTGGCCTGTTCCACAAGGGAAAAGGCCTTTGCGTTCCTCTGGAGTTGCTCTTTCTATAGCTGTAGGACTCCTTGAGGTAATAGTTTTATCAAAAATTGGTTTTAAATGCCACTGTCCTACCTAAAACCTTCTATGGCTGATGCTGTAATCAACACATAACAATAACAGTCTCTGTAATTCATGTATATTAGTCTTGTGTTCAGATTCAGACAAACATGAATTTACTGAATTTTCCTGTATTTAGTTTGAGTAAATGCATGCATGTCATTCTAATTTCATATTTCACACAATTGTTACTACTTTAATGCTTGTTTAGTTGGTGACTTCTTGCCTTCTAATCTAGATGAAAGGGAGTCCACCAGTCTTTTATTGCTATATTAACTTAATATTTATATAGTTCCCAAAAGCGTGTGGGGGCACTCTATGAACCAGGAGTACCCTCCCTGTGAAAGAGCAAAAATATCTGTATTGATAGTATATTGAGCAAAAAGGGAGAAGGAAATGGGATGCAGCCCAAGATTTTTAAAGATACGTTTTTCTTAGTTCTTGCCTAATTTACCCAGTTATCTTTATTACCTTTTGTCTTTACCTGTTTGCTTTGACTCTGCTACTTAAGTTATAGATATTTATTTCTTTTTAATGTCTACTTTTTGCTCAGTTTTTCACTGTTTTGTAATTTTTCTTAGCCTTTTTCTTAATTTCTATTTTTGGTTTTTTTTACCTCCTTCCTATTTTAACTCTTTCCCATTTTGATTTTTGTGACTTCTTTGTTTTTAACTCTTTACTATTTAACACTGTTTTCTACAGTTTTTAACCCTTAGCCAGTTGTTCATTGTTCCTGTTCCCTTCCCTTTAAGAATTGGATAGTCCCTTTGCTTTGGATACTGAAAACCAATGGTATTGTGGCAACATACTTGTCTTAGCTCCTTCCTTTAAGTCTCCAAACAGTGCAGCATTCTCTACCTGTAACCTTACTTTGCAGCTTTTGTAGTCATATGTTTGAATGATATTAGTTAAAGTAGTGAAGGCAGCTTGTCAAGATGCTTATGGTTCACTGCTGGGCCTGTGAAATCTTGCATGTGGTCTCTTCTCCCCTTGTGCTCTTTCTGTGTTAATGGGATTTAATTTACATAATTTTACTTACCTTTAAAGGTTGTCTTTTATTACAGGAATAACCTAGAAGGTTTATTTATGATGTGTGTTTTTTTTTCTTTCCTCCTTAACTAATCACAATATGGGAAGGGTCTCATTTTGTTTGAGTTTAACTGAGATGTTTTATGTGCATGTATGTATTTGATGTTTTTTTAAAAAAAGATCATAGCAGAAAGTTGAGTGAGTGTGTTTTATATCCCTGCTTAGCTGAAAAGGATTGGGGGGAACTTTCATGTTTTCTTTTATCATGAAAATCCATTTTTGAGATTAGTCTGTGGCACCATGAGGTTAAGGATCCTTTTAACTTTTATTGTTCCTCTTTATGTCATTAAAGATGTATTGATACCACGTGGAACAAACTTTAATTTAAAAAGAAGTGAATTCAGTGCTCATGAAAATTGCCAGGTTGGTGGCCCTGGCAACCAAAGTCCTCTGGTTAGCCACAGAAGTGGTTGAGATTGGCCAACAAACTGCAAGCTTCTCCTTGCTTTTCTGCCATTTCCAGAAGGGTCCATCTGTAAGGGAGAGAAACTAGTTGTTTCCATGGCCATTCAATTCTCTGCTGAGACTGCCAGCAAGACTTCCAGTTGTGTGGTGAAAACCTCTCCAGTAGAAACTAGCTGTTTTCTAGACAATAGTTTCACAGAGGCACAAACATCAACTGAAAAAATATTCTGTTTAGAATAATTCTGCCAAGATCTGATATGTTTGTCCCCCCTTGTTTTTATCGTCCAAGAGACTTGCATGGCAACAGGATGTTTTATATGATGATTCCAATTATTTCTGCATTTTATTTTCCATAGAAAGTCATTTTTGGGGGGTTGATAACCATTTTAGGAACAAGTTAATGTAATGTCACAATGTGATTTCAGGTAGAGAATAAGGAAGCAGATAAAATCTTAAAAATAAAGATCTTCTACCCCTCCCCATTCAGCTGTTTCTCTTAATAATTTATAGGGCAAGTGAAATACCCAAAATACCATGGACCAGATCTTCAATTTATGTAACTTGTCTTAGCTCAGTTGAAATCAGTAGAGTGGTGACCAGCTGAGACTCTGACCTCAAATATATACTGAAATATCTTAAAAGTTAAAAACCCCCACCAGTTTTGATGAGGCAAGAATGATATTTTAAATTAAAATACTACTCAGAATTTTGAAAAGGAAATTCTAATTGTTTACTTCAGTCCAAGCAATACAATAACACAAATTCATGAATTATTATTAATATAATTATAACATAATATGAATTATATTATTCATATTCTTCTATTAATGTTATATAATTGTTTAAAGCAAAAAGTGTTGTTCTCTTGAGATTTTCTTTTTGTCCCACAGTGTACCTTCCCTAACACTGGTGCACATATAATGATGTTCATTGGAGGACCAGGTACTCAAGGACCTGGGATGGTTGTAGGTGATGAACTGAAGTTACCTATAAGATCATGGCATGACATTGAAAAAGACAATGCTAAATATGTTAAAAAGGCTACTAAGGTAAGACTTACCAATATATGGGGAAGAGAGAGGCACCTTTTTTTTATTTGACAGATAATTAGAATAAGATGTTTGATATTAGTATATGTACAAAGTGATATAGGACCTGCACACATTTTTATGGTTGTTGAACCTTCCCTGAATAACTACATCTCTTCCAAAATTTCATAAGAATTTCAGTAAATTGAGTGAGAACCTGATTCAACTCCCTTTGAAATTAACTGGAGTGTTTCCCCTCATTTCAGTAGGTGTTGGATCAGCTCCTTAATGCATAGTGAGTTAGAACTGTAACATTGATTTTTAAGTAGAGCGTCTCCTTGATCAGTCTACCACAAGTTATCTTTTATGCTGGCTGGAAAAAGTAAGGCATCGTCATTAAAAGTTCTAGATCTTTTTCACCTAGTTATTACTTCTATAAAAAAATCTCCTTTTAGCCAATATTGGAGTAGAATATGGATAAAATCTAATTTAGCTGTTGTACAAGAATTCTGAGAGCTTAGGTTTTAATATTAAATATTAATATTATTTAATATTAAAGGTGTGAAGAGTTCAGTTTGCTTATTGTTATGCATTTTAATTTTGCATTTAGCATTATGAAGCTCTGGCTAATCGTGCTGCTACAACTGGTCATGTTATTGACATATATGCGTGTGCATTAGATCAGACTGGTCTTCTGGAGATGAAGTGCTGTCCCAACTATACTGGGTATGTGTCTAATTTTGTTTAAAGTAGTGTATGAAGGTGCACTTTCTTTTAAAAATATTTATATATTATAAATCAATATATGTTTATAAAATTATATAGAGTGTTCATTACCTAACAAAAATATGAATGCCTTTTAGTTCCAAATGATAAAAGAAAAAATCAAGACCCTGTGTCTGTATACCATGATTGTGGTTAGCTTACATATGGAGCTAAATCATTGTGAGCCTGGGAATAATTTGTTACCACAGTTTTGGGTTTAATTATGAGAATGTTTACTCTCATTAATTTTTACATTAAATATTTGGGACTTAAACAGTGCGAATGTCCTTTTAAAATATTGAGCCTATGTGCTGTTGCCAGTTAATTTATTTTTTCTTTTCGTATATATATGTATATATATCTTGGGTTTCAATAATGCTTTGGCACACTTTTTCACAATGATCTTTTATTTCTGTTATATTTGTTCTTCCTTTTCCTCCTTTGATTGAGAGGGAAACCGTACTTCCCTAGATGTCATTTTTGAGTGTCTTGTATCTCTTTAAGATTTATAACTTGCTGCATGATGTACTGTGTATAGTGTGCTCTTGACCTCCCTGAAAACATTCTCTTTACTGTTGACATTGTGTTGGTAATAAACTAGGGTTTTTCAGAACAGTGTGTTAGATCTTTTATCTTCTCTAGTCTGGTTTCCTCTCGTTTCACTCTACTGAAACCACTTTTATCAAGGTTTCGAACAGTCCTCTTCTTGACCAAATCTCCAGGTCTTTACTCCATCCTTATCATCCTTGATCTCTCTGCTGCCTTACTGAAGTAGGGTATTACCCATAGTGTATTTTGCCTTCCTTCACATTTCACAGTACTGCCCTCTTCTGATTCTACTTCTCTGTGGATCTTAGTGTTATTTTTTGGGGAGAAGAGATAGGCTGTTGTAATTCTTCTCTTTCCTCCTGCCCCTGAGGATATCACATGTTGGGGATGTCCTTGGACCTTTCATCTTCTTGCTTATTCTTTCTCTGGGCAGTCTGATTCACTCATGCAGTTTCAACTACTGTCTCTGTGTTGATGATGCAAATTCTTCACTCCTGAGTTGCCTCCATTTATTCAGTCATATCTCTCACATCTATTGGATGTCATCACCAGTAGAGCTTACCGTGGCAAAAACAAACACTGATCTTTCCAGTGAAACTCTCTGCTCTCCCCAGTTCTCTCTCACTGTTGACACCACCCTCACCCTTTCTGTCACTCGTGGCCATTGCATGAGGTTAATCTTGGACTCCTCTGTTTGCACTGCTGTCCCATGTCCAAATCCTGCCACTTCTTCCTCCACAAATTCTCTATAATTAATCTTTTCTTTCATTCCGTACAGCTAAAATTCCATCAGGCTTTTATAATTTCCCATGTTGATTACTGTAACCTACTTTGTGGCTTCCTCGACTCTCATATTACCTGTCTACAGTCAGAAAATTCTGCTGCTAAGATTATTTTCCATGCCTGTAATGTGACCATTTTAACCCCTCTTAGAATTCCCCTACAAGCTCCTGTTCCTGTGTCACATCAAGTTCAAGCTTCTTGTATTTGGAGTCAAAGTGCTATGTAATTCTGTCCCTTCCTTCATCTCTTTCTGCAATGCCCCATCCCACATTGGCCCCCTCTAATAATACCAGCCTTGAGGTCCTGTTTGTCTACTTCTCTCACTGTCTGCTACTGTGTTGCCTAGTAGGCATGGGGTTTCTGTTTCTGAGCTGGTCCCTGTAGTTGTTATCCTTTCCATATTTATATAACTCCTGAAGACCCACTACCAGAACCTCGTTAATTTATGAGGTAGAGATTGAATGGCAATCACAGTAATTTCACCTCCAATGAGCACTGCTGAGTTCATGTGTTTTATGAGAATAGATTCGGGTTAAAATAATTGCTTATTTGAGAGAGGCAAAATGATTTGGGAAAATATCAGAATATTAGGGTAAGTTAATCAACAGCTGCATCGCCGTAAAGCAGGGTTAAAAACTAGCTGTAATGATAAAGTCCAGTATAATGTTTTCTCCAGTTGAAGTTTTTGTTTTATATTAAAATCCTGATGACTTTGATGTGCTGATCTTGTAAGAAACCCTGTCTACAAGGTTCCCCATTATGCTTTATGATGTGATAATTGAAAGTAGCCCGCTGAGATGATTTTTAAAAAGAAGTGTTTCAGAGGTTTCATATTGAACTGTTTTTACTTTAAACTCTTTGAGTATGTCTACACTGCAATTAAAAAACCTGCAGCTGGCCCGTGCCTGCTGGGTCAGGCTCGCAGGGCTTAGGCTGCAGGGCTGTTTAACTGCAGTGTAGACTTCCCAGCTCGGGCTGGAGACTGGACTCTAGGACCTGCAGGGAAGTCTATGCTGTGATTAAATAGCCCCATAACCCGCGTGCCACGAGCCCAAGTCAGCTGGCACAGGCCAACCACAGGTGTCTGATTGCAGTGTAGACATACCCTTAGATAGTTCTCTGAGAGGTAAATTAAGTATATCCTGTTTGCTAAATGAATGCGTAATAAGTAGTCCAGATGCTTTCTAGTTGTGTTTTATATTGCGTTTTTTTTTTTTTTTTTTGATCTTTCATCCAGAGGCTACATGGTAATGGGGGACTCTTTCAATACATCCTTATTCAAACAAACCTTTCAGAGAGTATTTACCAAAGATATGCAAGGGCAATTTAAAATGGGATTTGGTGGCACTTTAGAAATAAAGGTAAGAGTCAAAACTTAATATGAATATTATTAGGGTCTGGTGTTGTATTCCCTCCTTCCACTCCCTGTTAGATACCACTGCAGATGTGGTCACACTGAAACTCATGCACGTGTTAGAAATTCAGACATTCTAACAAATCAATTTTAGTGGTGTGTTTGCATTGCTTGTAGTAGAGGTTCAGTAACCTTTTCACTTTACATTTTTATTTTTAGGGATTTATTACTTTACCATAAAAATAAGGTCTTGGGCCAAGAATGCTTGGGACCCTGTTTCTCTTATTTGGGCAAAACAATCCTTAATCCTACATACATGCTAGTCAATGGAGATTACATGTATCCAGCACAACAGGCCTCTTTGGGGGGCTATAATCTTTGGACATGCATGGTAGTTATTCCTCCTAGCACATTTTGAACATTAAGGAGAGATCCTTTTTTGTTTCCAGCACTTGGATAAGAGACTTTTCTACATTCTTTCTATCCAACCTTCCTGCCAGCATTGCACCTGTACAGTGGAGGATAGGATCCAATGGAAAATAAAGCCTGTGTCCTAAATTCAGATATATACATTGATAATGTCCTGAGAGATTTTATTATATATTAGAAGAAACAAAATAATATACTAGGTACGCTAATATGAGCAAGCGTGAAGTAAATTTTAACTCAGGTGAAAGAGATGTGTGGTCTGCTGTAGGGGAAGGCTAAACAACAAATGATTGTTTGGAGCCCTTCAGAGCTTGTTTCCCCCCCTCCTGTATTGGTGCTTATATATGGCTCAGAAACCTGGGATCAACTGTGACTAGGGAGAATCCTTGGTAGCATGTCTTCAACAGAATGTTGAATGTCTGAGTGAGCATCGCTCAATATGTTGCATGTTTTTCTTTTAAATATAAAGACCTCAAGAGAAATCAAGATTTCAGGAGCTATTGGACCTTGTGTCTCTCTCAATTCCAAAGGACCATGTGTGTCAGAAAATGTAAGTTATGTTTGTTGTAAGTGGGGACAATTTTGAATTGCTAGAAAATAAAACCTAGTTTTTTCTGGGTTTGTAGAGGAAGGTACTGTGACTACTTAATTATTGGATCAAAACTCCTGTATAAATCATTATCAGCATTTTAAAAATTTCATGAACAGTTTTTCAGATAAGTTCCTGACTCATGCCTCAGTCATCAGAGGGTTATGTACAGAGTCTGGTGAATTTTAAGTGGTTAGGTTTTTAGAAATATATTAGATGCATCTTAATTCTCTGTTTTTGGATGGACAACAGTGAAAATGTTTTTTCACTGTGTTCTTTGCTCTTTTATAAGACAACAGTTCTGTGAAACCCTATATTCCATGACCCATTTATGTTGTATCATGACATTGCATCAATATATGATATTACATCAAGATGACATAATATTGTAAAAAACGTATAAACATGCCCAGCCCAACTACAAATATAGCAAAAATAAGTACAAAACAAATGAGGAGGGGAACTCCAAAGTTTAGGAAGTTTGATAAGTATCTAATATATAGGAGTTTGTGACCCATTGGAAGCTTCTGTCAAACCTCAAGAACCCCTTTTACACAATCACCTCTTTGCCTGTAGTAGCCAGCAGAGGGAGCCTTGAGGATCCATAACAGAAAAGAAATAGTGGAAACCATGTGATCAGATGCAACAAGTGCAGCATTTTTTAATAGCTCTATAGGTATGTTAATGAACAACAACAACATTCCTGTTTTTAAAAGCATTATATACAATTGATTTACAGGAGATAGGAACAGGGGGCACATGCCAGTGGAAGATCTGTGGCCTTAACCCCAGTACAACCCTTGCACTGTATTTTGAGGTGGTCAATCAGGTAAGAGAAATTGCACTCCACTTGTAATAAAATCGGAACACAGTAGTTTGATGTTTATGTAAATCTTGAATACTGTGTTTCATTTTTACCACTTCCTCAACCGTTCCCACAGGCACACAGTCTATTACCATTCTCGGTCAACAGTTTTTAAATTGGTATCCACACAATATGATGAGTTGATGTTGTTTATAAATGTTACTTTATGTAAACAAGCAGTGATCCATTTATACAGATATCAGAAGATGAAAAAACAAATGAGTGTTTATTAGCTATAAAATGTTTACTTTTTATATATATTGAAAGCCCTAATAAGTTGTAAAGATTGCCATTTAAGCTTCAATAAGGAGATAACCTGGTGATGAGAGCAATTGGTGTACTGTAGTTGGAGGAAAAATGGCCTAGTTACAGTATATGTTACTTTAACCAGATATCTAAATATGCAGCTTTGCATTTTTGTGCATTTTTCTTCAAATTAGGAAAAAAAATACAAATCACTGATCTTTATAAATGTTTTTAGCAAGTTTTCAGACTATTGTAAACACCCTTTAATATGCACTGTTTGATTGAATTCAGCAGTTCCAGGTTTTGATTTTCCAGTACACTGAATATTAACATGTTTCTTCATGTCTGAACAGAAATCAAAGTGGCACTTCCTGGAATAAATTATTGGTATTTTAGGTTTGTCCCTCTCTTTACGTGAAGGTAAAGGGTTCTGTTCCAGGTGGATAAAGACTTATTTCAATTTGCAGATAAATATATACTGTATTTCCTGAGAAGAGAGAGAAAAATAATTCCTTATTTCTTTTAATAAGCAAAAGTACAATGTTCTCTTTCAAATCCTCAATAATATTGACTCAAAATACCCATATGTAGCAAACTGCAATTGTAATGGATAAATAGCTCTGCATTATCAAATAGATATTGAGAGTTTGGAAAATAGCGTAGTCCTTTACTAATAATTGAATGTATTTTTCTGTAGTCTTTCTCTCTTAAAATATGGATTGTTTTGGCTGTCAAATGGAATGTTATGGATCAGACCTTAAAATGTAGGCACATCTATTTGCATGTGCCTAACATAAACAAATACTTGATGTATGCATACAAATCAGGGATTTGTGTACATACTTGGCCAATTACTTGCCATCTGCATGAGCAAACATCTGATTTACATTTGTAAATTAGGTGCGCACAAATGGCTGACCCATGTAACTTTTAAAATGTGGTCCTTTGTATGAAATTCTAGCCTACTAACAAACTGCTGGTTATTCTTTCAGTCTGTATAGGGGTTTCAAAATCTGCATTTCTTATTCGTGAAGCATATTTAAATTGTTAATTATTGGAAGTGTTATGGATTAATAAGGACTGCTTGAACAGAAGAAAACATAAGTTTTGTTCTGGTCCCCTCAGCAGAAGAAGCCATTGTGTAAAAAACTTCAAACATGACAAACTCAGTCTTGCACGCAGATACTACAGAAGAGAATATAGATGCAAAATAGTTCTCAGCAAGACTTGTAGCAATCCTCATTTTGAAAACTTGATTAGTTCAAGTGAGAGGATATGAAAATATTTTAGATTCCGTAAGTGGTTATAAGCATTGAAAGAGTAGATATGACAGTCAATTTTTTGTGAAATAAAAACTGAAAATAAACTTGCTCAGTGACTGATGATTTATATTTCCTTTAGATTTACTTATTAAAGTTCCTGAGGAGCTAAATTATTTTACAATCTTGCAAGAAGTATCAATGTCCTACAGAATTATTAGTGTAACTATATTCTACCCACTTCATCTTCCTGCATTTGCAATTGGATATATTGTTCTTCACTTTCTTTCTGAAACTATTGCATAATATTGCTTTACAGTATTAAACAGCTTCATCATTCTATCTCATTTGTTGCTGCACGTCATTGGTAGGTGGTGGTTCATGCATAGTTAGTAAAGCACTTTGGGGATCCTTCAGCATGAAAAGTGACATATAAATACAATGTTAAGCCTCTGTTTTTTAAAATTAGGATATCTACCTTCATTAAATTGAATTAGATATAATTTGCCTTCCTTTCTGTGACTTTTCAAAAGACAGCCATCCCCAAGAAATTTATAGTGTATTAGAGGTATTATAGCTCAAAGTTTTCCAGACGAGATTGCATTAATTAGGCTTCATTTAAATTTAAAAAGATAGTCTTCTATTTATGGTCACTTCTATTTCTGTTAGATCTGTACTGCTGTGTATTTGAGAAATCCTAGTTTAGTAGAAATTGCAACCTCTTTGCTATTTCTTTCCTTTTCAGTTGCAGAATATGATGTTTTCAGTGTATTTTCCCCATTTCACTCACAGCTGAATTTAATTTTAATGTTCTCATGTTTAATCTGCATAAATGAATATCTGGCATGATATGTACTTTTGTACAGTTGAGTTGAAACACCCAGATGTCTGCAGCACCGGCTGTATTACATTCCTTTTCTACTTGTGAGGAAATATGATTGTCATGAAAGGAGTTCAGCATACCAAAAGATACAGTGAAATGGAGAAAAGTAACATAATCAATATTAGCCAGTAATCATTCTGTACTTACATATATATAATTTTTATAAATCATATCTATTGCTTTGTGATTTAACAATCCTTAACACCGTTTTAAAAGTCAACCTTACAAAGAAGAGTGTGTAAAAATGACAATTTAAGAAACTTATTGTCAGGCATATGTGAAGACTACAGCGATGGATATTTGTTCCAAAGGTATAAGAGTTGCACTTAACCAGTTTTATGCAGTATTGTTGTAGCCTTGTTGGACCCAGGATATTAGAGAAAACCAGATGGGTGAGGTAATAATCTTTTATTGGATCAAGTCCTGTTGATGAGAGAGACAAGCTTTTGAGTTTACAGAGCTCTGTGTATCACTCAGTTATATACAATCATGTGACTCTATTGACCGGGCCATTGAAATTTCAGTTTGCATCAGTATTCTATGGCACTATGCTGTGAATTATTGTTCAGCATTTTCCCTAATACAGGTTTCATTGGCCTGTAATTGTAGGTTATACTAGAAAGTCCTGCTGCCTACTAATGAAATCAGTTTCACACAATCCCTATGAAATATATGCCCCCAAATTTATTATCTGTGGCTATTTAGTAAAGATGTTCAGTATCTATTAATACACTATCCATATGCTGAATGGCTGATTTCTTATGAATTTTATACTCAATAATTCCTTTAAACATTTCTAGACTACTAATACCTTCTGTGTAATATCTTCTGCAATCCTGCAGCCTTTTGCAGGATTTTGCCTTTTGCCTGAATAAGGAGTATTTAGGATTGGGCCTAACAATTTCAATTACTTCTGGTTTAAGGGACCATGACAAATAATTGTACATCATTTATTTTATTATCAGTTGTTTTTAATCCTTCTGGGATTTTAAAAATAGAATTCTTTTACAGCCATAGAACCCTTAGCGTAGAAAATATAATACAGTAAGAAGTTGATCATATCAGACATTGATCCACCATACTATGCTTTACAATATTAATATTTACAAGCAACACTAAAGATGACTTCCTTGTATCTTTCAGGAATGCAAATATTTGGGTAGTTTAACTAGTTTTAAAATAATATTGAAATTCTGTATTTTATAATAGTTTCCTCTTGGGAAATTGAGGAGGAAGTCTTCAGTATTGCCAATCCCTTATGTTAAAAAACAAAATCATGAATCATATCCCAAAAAATCATGAGATTAGCTAAAATTCATGAATTTAAAAAAAAAAGTTTAGCGTTCTTTGCCATTTGGTTTTTGAACTTTTATGGTATAATTGGGTCACATTTTTCAAGCATTTCTCAGTAAATATGAGGTTTAAAAGCTTTTATTTTTTTAGGTAAATATTAGTTGAGATTTTCATGTAAACATATCAACCTGGAACCTGTGACTGTAAGTAAAACCACCATATGTTGTGGGACTTGCAATAAAATCATGAGAGTTAACACATCCTCTTTCCAGATCTGGGAAAAGTGTATGTGATTTCCCTCTTGCTCCCACCTAACTTGTGTGAAGTGAAGTCATCATATCAGAGCATGGAATAGGAAGTGAAACAGATTATCATTAAAACAGCAAAATTGACCATACACCAAAAACTATCAAATATACAAAATGCACAAAAGGGAAAATAGCATATTGCTTTTTCTCTAACTTTTTTCCATTATAGTAGTCTTGGGTGTTACTGGTAGGCTAAAAAACAATCATACAAAAATGTGATTTTTCAAATCAACAGTGTCTCTTTAAGACCTTGCGGCTGGCATGGTGGTTTTTTGTAGTGTAGCACTTTCTCCATTAGATTACTTTCATTTTAAAGTTAGACAAATTTTGGACTTAAATCAGTAGCTCATGACTGGTGGTGAGTTTACTGACTTAATATTTTTCATCCACCAGACATTTGCTGAGCACGTTAGATTTATTAAAATAGCTTCTTTCATACAATTTGTAATTTCAGAATGGATTTTGGCAGTGATAGGAATCCTAATATGATGATTATGTTGCACAGTCTTAGTGAGATTTTGTTCCAGTTAATTTATTCTTCGTTTTTTTTAAAACAGCACAATGCTCCAATTCCTCAAGGTGGACGTGGTGCAATCCAGTTTGTGACTCAGTACCAGCATTCAAGTGGACAGAGACGTATCAGAGTAACCACAGTTGCCAGAAAGTAAGTTTTAATTATGATGCATTAATTTAGAAATAGTGTGATACACATCTGTTGCATTTCAAATAATAATATTCAGATCTCCTTCGAGTGATTGCTCATATGCATTCCACTTAGGTGTGTGCACGCCCTCGTGCACAATTCCCGGACAACTTTTTCCCCTAGCAGCCCCTGTAGGGGCCGGTCCCGGCGCCCCCTGGAGTGCCGCTCTCATGCAGCAGTATATAGGGCGCCGCCGGCCCTTCCCCTCCTCAGTTCCTTCTTTCCACCCGTGATGGTTGTCTGGAACAACTTTTGCTGCATCACAAGTATTCTTTCCCTTTATTGTGTTAGTTAGCAGATCTCCCTGAACTAAGTTAGTTTAAGTGAGTTAGGAATAGTTCAGTTAAAGTAGGGAGCCTTAGGGCTCTAGTGACCCGGCCATGCCGGGGTTTAAACCCTGTGCTGGCTGTGGGAAGGCCTTCCCGGTCAGTGATCCTCATGAGCGCTGCCTCAAGTGCCTTGGAGAGCAGCACTGTAAGGATCAGTGCCGAATTTGTAGGGCCTTTAAGCCTAGAACTCAAAAGGAGAGAGAAATTCGGCTTAAGGCCATCTTAATGGAGTCCGCCTTGCGTCCGGCGTCTGAGCCAACCCGGACTCCATCGGAACCAAGCATCTCGTTGGTGCAGAGCACTCCGCTGGCACCGGACGTCTCCAGTGCCGAGAAAGAAGAAGCGCCACCAGCGTGTAGAGTGCTCTCCCTCCCCCGCACCGCAGGAGCTGCCGGGGTCGAGTCCAGAGGTGCTGCAGCTCATGGATGAGCCACCAGCACCGGCACCAACACACAGGGAACCTCCCCCGACTCCTGGGAGTGGGGGACCCCCTGTCCAGGACCCTTCGACACTGGAAGCATTCAAAGCGGCTCGAGCCTTGCTGGCCTTGCCCAAGCCTCCAGCCCTCTCTCGGCTGAGAGAGTCAGGGCCTGTGTCCTGGGGCAAACCCACGATGGGTGTCCCCGAGGGGTGGGCGTGCCCGGCACCGGAGCAACGGCCGCCCACCACCTGGCGCCAGAGAGTTGAGTTGGACAGCTCCTCTCCCTCATCGTCTTCAGACGAGTGTTCTCGGCACCAGTCCTGTTCGTCGAGACAGCACTGCTCCAGGTCCTTGTCGCCTGCTGACCGCTCTCGGTGCTTAAGCTCCGACTCAGCACCGAGGCAACGTGCTTGGCACCATTCACCGGCACTGGGGAAAAGGTGGCGAAAGTCTTCCATCCCGCGGCACCGGTTGTCATCTTTTCCGTATGGCAAACCCCTTCCTTGGTCGCCCCAACCTCCAAGGGAGGAAGAAGTAGTACTACGTGCCAGCCGAAGGGCACGAGTACTTGTACACTCACCCAGCCCCAAGGACTCTGGTTGTGGATGCTGCCAACCAGAAAGAGAGACAAGGGGCCCACTTGTCACTCCTAAGAACAAGGAGGGTAGGAGACTAGACCTCTTCGGCAGGAAGGTCTACTCCACGGGGGTGCTCCAATTCAGGGTGGCTAACCACCAAGCCTCAGACCTATACTGGACCTGTGCAGGTTAAACAGGTTCATGAAGAAACTGAAGTTTCACATAGTGTCCCTAGCAGCCATTATTCCCGTACTGAATCCAGGAGATTGGTTGCCGCCCTCGACCTGAAGGATGCATACTTCCACGTTTCCATCCTTCCCGCCCACAGGCGCTATCTAAGGTTAATGGTAGCTGGTGGCCACTACCAGTTTATGGCCTTGCCTTTTGGCCTGTCTTCCTCCCCCAGGGTGTTCGTCAAGTGTGTGGCAGTGGTGGCGGCCTACCTGAGGCGCAGAGGGGTCCAGATATTCCCCTACCTGGATGATTGGTTGATAAGGGGCAAGACCAGGTCTCGGGTGTACGAGGCAGTCTCCCTCATCCAGGCCACCTGCAACAATCTGGGGCGGCTCATCAACGAGCAGAAGTCGACGCTGTCACCAGTACAGCGCATAGAGTTTATAGGGGCTTCCCTAGACTCAGTTCGGGCCAGAGCCTTCCTCCCACGCTCGAGGTTCGAGGCCATGGTAGCAATCATATCGCAACTACACAGGTGCCCAGCGACAACAGCCAGGCAGTGCCTTTAGCTGTTGGGCCACATGGGCTCGTGTACATATATGGTAAGGCTGGCCCGTGTCAGACTCAGGCCTCTCCAAGGTTGGTTGGCCATGGTGTATGTGCCCAGCAGGCACTCCCTGGACAGAGTGGTAACTGTGCCCCCTGCAATATTCGGGTCACTACAGTGGTGGAGGAACCCCGGGACAGTGATGGAAGGGGTTCCATTCAGGAATTTGACCTCCTTGTTCACCCTGATCTCTGATGTGTTGGACCTCGGTTGGGAGGCCCACATCAGTGGTGGCTTGAGTACTCAGGGCCGCTGGTCACAGAAGGAGACTGCCCTCCACATCAATGTAAAAGAACTCAGGACAGTCAAACTAGCATGCAAGGTGTTCCTCCATTGTTTATTGGCCAAAATGGTACAGGTGCTGACGGACAACACTGCAGCGATGTATTACATAAGCAAACGAGGGGGGGAAGGCGTGCTCCTCAGCTCTGTGCCAGGAAGCACTTTGACCTTTGGGACTTCGCTGTGAGGCACAGATTTTGTTTAACCATCTCTCACCTCCCGGGAGTCAGGAATGACGAGGCAGACCGCCCCAACACAACTGGTCATTGCATCCGGAGGTAGCGGCCAGAATTTCCCACGAGTGGGGTGTTCCCTGACTGGACCTGTTCGCATCGTCCTAGAACAGGAAGTGCCCGTGGTTCTGCTCACTCCGGGGCCACGAGCCGGGCTCCCTCTCCGACGCGTTCCTCATCGAGTGGATGGGGACCCTCATGTACGCTTTGCCCCCCATCCCGCTCTTACTCAAAGTCCTCTTGAAAATCAAGGGGGACAGAGCGGACGTGATCCTGATTGCCCTGGCGTGGCCAAGACAGTATTGGTTCACTATGCTACAGGACCTCTCTGTCGCCGTGCTGATCGAACTCCCGAGGAGGCTGGACCTGTTCTCCCAGGACCGAAGTCACCTGCTGCACTCCAACCTGGACTCCCTGCACCTGACATCCTGGAGACTCTCTGGCTGACCAAGGAGGAGAGAGCCTGCTCGGAGCAGGTCCAACGCGTGCTGCTGGGTAGCAGGAAACCCTCCACGCAGATCGCGTACAGAGCCAAGTGGAGGAGGTTCACCTACTGGGTGGAGTTGCGGGGCATAACCCCCGGTACATCCCCCGTGCAGCCCATCCTGGAGTACCTGCTGCAGCTTGGACTCCAGGGTCTAGCGTTAGCCTCCTCAGGGTACACCTAGTGGCCATCTTGGCTTTCCATCAGCCGATGGAGGGGCAGTCCCTGTTCTCCCATCTCATGTTGGTGAGGTTTCTCAAAGGGGTTGAGAGTCTGTACCCGCAGGTCCGTGACCCGGTGCCTCCTTGGGATCTCAACGTGGTCCTCGCTAGACTGACAGGGCCCCCCTTTGAGCCCTTGGCGACTTGCCCCCTGCTAATTCTGTCCTGGAAGGTGGCCCTCCTCATGGCCATTACCTCTGCTAGGAGGGTCTCTGAGCTAAAAGCTTTGACCTTGGAGCCCCCCATACCGTGTTCTTCCGGGATAAGGTGCAGCTGAGGCCACATCCAGCCTTCCTGCCTATGGTAGTCTCCCAATTTCATTATAACCAAGACATTTTCCTCCCCGTGTTTTTCCCTAAACTGCACCGGTTGGAGGAGGAGAGGAGAGGAGACTACATACCCTGGATGTGAGGAGGTCACTGGCTTTGTACCTGGAGAGGACGAAGCCGTTCTGGAAGACCACGCAGCTCTTCGTCATGGTGGCGGACAGGATGAAGGGATCCCTGGTCTCCACCCAGTGCATCACCAGATGGATTACCGCCTGCATCAGGTTCTGCTATGAGCGCGCAGATATCCAACTCCCAGGGATGGTGATGGCGCACTCAACGAGGGCCCAGGCCGCGTCGGCGGCTTCCTGGAAAGGGTCCCCCTGGATGACATCTGCAGAGCTGCCACCTGGTCATCAGTGCACACCTTTGCCACGCATTACGCCATCGTCCAACAGTCAAGGGAGGTTGCGCAAGTCGGCAGAGCTGTGCTGAGAGCAGCTCACCGGTGACTCCTACCCACCTCCAGGTATGGCTTGTTAATCACCTAAATGGAATGCAGATGAGCAATCACTCCAAAGAGAAAACATGGTTACTTACCAGTAACTGTTGTTCTTTGAGATTTGTTGCTCATGTCCATTCCATACCCACCCTCCGTCCCCGCTGTCGGAGTCGGCAGAAAGAAGGGACTGAGATGGGGAGGGGCCGGCGGCGCCCTATATACTGCCGCATGAGGGCGGCACTCCAGAGGGTGCCAGGACTGGCCCCTACAAGGGCTGCTAGGGGAAAAAGTTGTCTGGGAACCGTGCACGAGGGCGCGCACACACCTAAATGGAATGGATATGAGCAACACATATCAAAGAACAACAATTACTGGTAAGTAACCATGTTTTATTTAACCACTTCAGTGCTTTTGAACGTACAGTGCACAGGGTGAGACCATGTCTCTGACACTATGTGTGTTGTCCTTATGTAGAGCTATAAGGTGTTCTATTTCCAAGAAGCTGCAGGGCTGAATAGAAATGCCTGAAATGACCCAAGTCCTTGTACATGAAGCAAAAATCTCTGGGTGAAGTCCTATGGCCTGTGTTATGTAGGTGGTCTGACTAGATGATCATAATGGTCCCTTCTGATCTAAAAATCTATGAAAGTTAGCTATATCCAGAGGGTTGTTATGTACAACTGCTCTTCCACCACCAAAATCCTCATTTGCAGCTTTATACATTCATAGTGTCGTAATTAGCTTGCTTAGAAAATGGAGGTTAGACATTAAGAAGGCAGTTTGCAATACTGAATGATGTTTTCTTTAGTACTGGACAGACTTGCATGCCTAATTTGGTGGTAGATTCCCCTTATCAAGGTAGGTGTTGGCAGTCACTGTTAGTGTGAGTCCCAGGTTGACTTATGCTTATTACATTATATTTAAAATTTTCTCAGTACTCAACAGAAGAACAGACAGTGTATGCATACAGTCCACTTATTCCTTGCAATCTTCAAGGGCCCAAAATTAGGGCACAGAATGACACACAGACCCAGAGAGCGGGGCACAAGGAAATCATTATTGCAGGAATCAGAATGTGTGATTAATTTTCAGTTTAACATTTTCTATAAAAGTGCCACTGTGGCTAAACAACAAAGTAAAAGAAGCAGTTACAGGCAAAAAGGCATCCTTTATAAAGTGGAATTTAAATCCTATTGAGGAAGATAGACAGGTGCATAGACTCTGGCAGGTGAAGTGTAGAAATATAATTAGGAAGGCCAAAAAAATTTGAAGAACAGCTAGCTAAAGACTCAAAAAGTAACAGCAAAAACTTTTTAAAATACATCGAAAGCAGGAAGCCTGCTAAACAACCAGTGTGGCCACTGGATGATCAAGATGCTAAAGGAGCACTGAAGGAAGATAAGGCTATTGCAGAGAATCTAAATGAATTCTTTGCATAGATCTTCACAGCTGAGGATGTGAGGAAGATTCCCAAACCTGAGCCCTTCTTTTTAGGTGAAATATCTGAGGAACTGTCCCAGATTGAGCTGGCATTAGAGGATGTTTTGGAACAAATTGATAAATTAAACAGTAATAAGTCACCAGGACCAGATGGAGTTCATTCAAGAGTTCCGAAGGAACTAAAATGTGAAATTGCAGGACTACTGCCTGTGGTATGTAACCTATCATTGAAATCCGCTTCTGTACCAGAAGGAGGCTAGGTAATGTGATGCCAATTTATTAAAAAGGCTTCAGAGGTGATACTGGCAATTACAGGCCAGTAAGCCTAACTTCTGGGTGGAGCTGCATTTTGATTCAAAATTAGGAGAATTCCCAAATGAGAAGTGGCAATTGAGAAGTAAAGAGTCCACCCTAATTAAATTCCAACCTAGGTTTGTCTATTATGAAATTGGAACAGCTATATTATCTGCATTAATTTCAATAGAATAGCCTGAGTTTGGATGTCTTTCCTTTAGACGTGGTAAAAATGATTGCTTTTCTTTTACAGCTGGGCAGATGCTCAGACACAGATCCAAAACATCGCTGCTTCTTTTGACCAAGAGGCAGCTGCCATTCTTATGGCCAGATTGGCAGTTTATAGGGCAGAAACAGAAGAAGGACCTGATGTACTTAGGTGGCTGGACAGACAGCTGATACGATTGGTAAGAAGACCATACCAAAAGTGTTAAATCAGCTTTTTGTCTCTGAGCTTACATTGTTAAATAATTCATATGTCCAGTGGTAATCTGTAAATACTATATACAGAGAGACTGAATATTTTATCATCATCAAGAATGCACCGCTAACCAAGATTTCCTGTTTAAATAGTTAAAGTAGTTGTGATTTTAGTTAGTATACAAATATCTGTGTTCAGTTGTCAGCACAGAGTCACTTTTATGAAGCTGCCAAGTATCAAGAAGTTTAAAATAAGATTGAAGACCCGGCTCTGGGGAGTAGAAATTTGAAGCGGGATGGAAGTCGGGAGAACAGAAAAACAAGCTATTTCTAGCTTCACTAACTCCTTATGCAAGCACCAAATAAATACATTATTAGAGAAGTCTTTTGCCAAAGCTAAAATGTGTGGTAATTTTCTAAGGGCAGGTCTACACTACTGCTTAAGTCGATCTAACACTCAGCGGTGTGAAAAAGACGCCCCCCTGAGCGATGCAAGTTGCAGCAACCCTAAGCACTATCCACATGGGCTTCATTGCCAACATAGTTTCTGCCTCTTGCAGAGGTGGAGTAATTATACTGATGTGTGAGCGCTCTCCTGTTGGCATAGAATGTGTTTACCAGACGTGCTTCAGTGGTGCAGCTGCATTGGTGCAGCTGGGCTGATGTAGTGCTCCTAGTATAGACCTACCCTAAACTCTGTTGGTAATGTCAGTCTTATGGTACTGTGACTGGAGGTGAGTGAAATTATTTTGACTAATAGTTTATTCACTGTTCTGTTCAGTTTGCCTCTCACATGCATGTGATATTTATTTACAACTTTAACTATATTAATGATTTTTGTCTGGGAACATTTAATTTTGTAACTCCTGTCTGGGGATGTAAAAACTAACCCCACAACCTGATATGGAAGGAAATTATTACTTGCCAAGCAGAGCATTTATATCAAGTTTCATCCTGGACCGCATTTATATAGCAAAGGAAAATTGGGGAAGAAAAATATAATCTATATAAAAAAGAAATGAAATATTTGAAAATACAATAGTGGCATAAACAAAGCTGCCATATTAACTTGGACTCATTTTTCTTTTCCTTCAGTGTCAGAAATTTGGAGAATACCACAAAGATGATCCAAGCTCCTTCAGGTTTTCAGAAACCTTCTCACTTTATCCACAGGTGAGTAGAAAGAAAGTATTAAAAGTAAAGGGTAAATGATTAGGAGCAAAGCATAGATTTAGGAGGTGGTGGAGGGAATAAGACATTGGACTGGGACTCAGAATCAGAAGACCTGGATTCTGTTCCCAGCGCAGCCACTGACCTGCTGTGTAATCTTGGGCAAAGCACTTCACCTTTCTGTGCCTCTGTTTCCCCTCCCATCTGCTGTCTTGTCCGTTTAGGGCTCTTCAGGGTGGGGACTGTTTCTTATAGTGTGTTTGTAGAGCACCTAGCATAATGGAGACCTCTAGGTACTACTGTAATACAAATAGTAATACTAAATGGAAGTTAGGGGCAGTTATTAAAAAAGAAATTCAAAAATATTTTAAATTTCATGCTGTAAAGGATTGCTCTGGCAATGTCTTTCTTGAACTACTTAAAAATATCAAACTGATGAGAGGAATCACTTCACTGATGTTTTGTTAGTTTAATGCAGCTGAACTTAAAAGGATTTGTGCAGTTAGTAAATAAACGTTTCCAGAGCACTATTAACCCTTGTTGCATCTGGACTTTCCATTGACCTCAAAGCACCTTCAGTGTAAAATGACTTCACTGAAGGTACAGATTATTGAAGAAAGATAGATTGATTCAGCAGTAAAGGGGTTTGTGCTTTCTAGTTTGCACAAAAAGATCTAAAATTGCAGTTGATGATAATTGTGTTCCTTCTGATAGTAAAGCTACTCTTCACCCAGTTTCTGTGTTTGACATTGTATACTAACTCCTAAAAACTGTACAGTTAATTTACACATGCTATTTTAGTAAAGGTTTTAACAATATCAGGGTATTTTATTTTAGGTCTAAATATTGGGGGAGAAAAGATGTTAATTTCTCAGCTTACTAGAAATTGCTTTTTTGCCTACCCAGCTTGAGAGTAACCTTACTGTATTTTCACAGAGATGTTCAGAGAAGGTGCAATGTTAAATTATTTGAAATGCTGTTTTGTGAGTGGTACATTTCTAAATTTGCACTACCTAGTAGTTTGATAATTTTATTGGAAGCAGACTTTTTCCACTTTATTTGTCCAACCCTGTTGGACTTTTTGTTTTACAGTTTATGTTTCACTTAAGGAGATCCCCTTTCTTGCAAGTTTTTAACAACAGCCCTGATGAGAGTTCGTACTATCGTCATCATTTCATGCGTCAAGATCTAACCCAGTCACTTATCATGATTCAGCCAATCCTTTATGCCTATTCTTTCAGTGGACCTCCAGAGGTATGTCCATGTTTAATGCAACTATAGGACAACAGGGCAGTAGATGTGGGATTTAGTATTCATCGCTGTGTTGTGGATGTTTATGTAAATATTGAAACAACCTTATGCATCATCACCCATGAGAGAAAGAGAGAGAGAGAGAGTGTATGTGTGTGTGTGTGCGTGCACGTACAATGCATTTTATATAAAACAGAAAGTTGTGAGCAAGTCAGCTATATGAACGATGACATATGATAGTTGCACAGTAGCCTTGAGAGCAAAACTCACTTTTTTGTATGATGAGGTTCCAAACCAAGACACATGGGATGAAATTTTGGCCCCTTTGAAGTCAAATGGGACTTTTGCCTTTCAATGGCATCAGGATTTCCTGCATGGTGTAAACCTATTTTTTTCCCCCAGATTTTACTTTTTAATAGATTTGAAGGATTTTACACAGTTACAAGGAAAAACAGAGTTTCAAGGCTGTTTATGAAAGATTTCATAGTCTCCCACTTATCTCACCCAGAATTGACCCCTCCATTCTCATACAGTTGTCCATAGTTAATTTGCATATTGCAGTCCTATTAGTTACATTACAGCCAATTCTGCATATCCAAGAATTCTGGATAGTTTGGATAAAATGTAGGTGAGTTTCCAAAGCTTTTAGTACTTATTGGTACCAAACCATTAGCGGATCCCATATCCTGAATAGCCTGCATTCCGTTTTTTAAATGGATTTACCAGAAGCTACAGTAATTGTTAAGTGAAACAAATAGTTTTCTGCCAACATTGTAAAACAACTTTTATACATAGAGAATAATACTAGGATGATTTTAATAAATTTAGTGTGTGTAGGTGTATTTGGAACAGATAGAAAACATTCCCTGCCCCGGAGAGCTAGTAATCTAGAGGAATTCTGAATCAAATTCAGCACCAATATGTGAAGCAATCCCATTGAAATCAGTGAAGTTGCACCTGTATACACTGGCAGTGAATTTGGCCCCATGTTTCAATTGAAGTTGTAACAGTTTAATGCCTTCTCATGTGGCTAGATCTCCATACTACAGTCTAGCCATAATTTTCTTTCAGTTTTTTTGTACAATTAATATTTTGGGTATCTCCACTGTGATGTATCCTGTTACATCACATGTCACCAACATACAGTGGCCATCTTTAAAAGCCTTCCAGTTGCCTTTTTATGTAATTGTACCTCAGAATTCATATATGCCTAGGTATTCAATATACAGAATATAGGTCAGCATAGACAATACTATAGTAACATTATCTAGTTGCAAAGGCAAGACTTTAAGGATAATATATTCTAGGATGACCATTTTTTATGCATTGAAGCATCTTTAAAATAGTGACATGGTATTGGTAAAATGGAGGTGTTTGAAAGAGAAGGCAAAGGCACAGTGAAGAAAGAATTCTCCCAGCTCTTGACTTCTGTATTTATTACTTTACATTACATGTCGAAATATTGTGTGTTTAGACTCAAGCAGTCTAATTTTAGAATGAGGCTATGTGGGTTATAGGTATGTAATTTTGAGAAGTAACAATTCAGGAGGACTCTAGCTGTAATTTAAAAAAAAACATTTTTCTAAAATTTGGGTATAGGTTCAAAGAGGCTTGTAATATACGTGGATTACTCTATTCTGCATAGTCAACTGAAATTTTTTTCCGTTATTTCAGCCTGTTCTTCTCGATAGCAGCAGCATTTTGCCAGATCGCATTCTTCTTATGGACACCTTTTTCCAGATCCTTATTTATCATGGAGAGGTAGGATCCAATAATTCTTATGTATACATCGTGCTCTTTGTAGGAATGTTCTGTTACCAAATTAAGCCCCTATACTTGACTATATGTATACAAGTACTTGACTATATGTATACAAGTAGAAGCTGGTGGAACAACTTGCATGCATAAAATTAAACATGTATGTAAATATTTGAAGGATTATGGCCTAATGTGGTTTAATATAGTGGCACCTGCTATTACTGTACTTACTATTTCCACTATAAATCCTGTTTTTCAAGGGGTTAAGATTCATTTGCTTCAACACACAATATCAGCATGGATGTGCTTCTTTAAAAGAATTGCTAAATTTTTATGTAGAACAGCAAAAGCTTTTTTGTACTTCTGGAAACATTCCTACTAATATTTGTTTCTACTGTGCCTTAGGTGTGCATGAAATTTTATAGGCAGTAAGACTGGTCCCTGACCTGACAAGCTTACAAGTTAGCACTGCTAAGACTGACAGACAAAGGTGGGGAAGGCATGGGCTAGGACAATGGCTACAAGAGAGAGATTATATTACTGCTTTTGTTACATACACATCTTGTTAAACCTTGTTATGTGTAGAGAATGTTTATAAGTTAATATATATTAATAACTGGAGGGAGCTAAATCTAGCAAGAGAGCAGGAATGGTGGAGTGGAGGTCAGCATTGGAACATACCTCACTGAAAGTCCTGTTTATATCAATGGTACTGTGAGACTGACTGACTCTCTCTATTTGGTGTGTGTATGGCACCTAAGCACAATGTTGTCCTGCTCCATGGCTTGGGATCCCAGGCACTATGATCAAACAAATGATGATAATAATCAGTGCATTTTAAATTTTTTATTCTTTAGACCATAGCTCAGTGGCGTAAGTCAGGCTACCAAGACATGCCAGAATATGAAAATTTCCGCCATCTGTTACAAGCTCCAATAGATGACGCCCAGGAAATTCTCCATTCCAGATTCCCAATGCCCCGGTATATTGATACAGAGCATGGAGAAAGCCAGGTACAGTGAACTGTGTTCATTGATTTAAGAAATGATGTGCTAGTAATGTCTAAATTAAAGATATTTATAAACTTTCATTTTATTATTAAAATAAATTTAATGTTTGAATCTCTTTTTAGACACTAATATTCTTACCTTAGCTTTTGGATTTTGAAATTTTTCTTAGTATTCTATTATTTACATTTTGTTTTATTAGGTTTTTTAAAAAAATTTTCCACAACTTTTTCAACACCTATTTGTGTGTTGTAGCTATGGAATCCAGGGATCTTTAAATTTTGGTTCATGTTTATCATCACTTAAGTTTTTGCAAGAAAAAGTAAGCTCTAACTTTACAAAAAAAGAAAATGCTAAGAAAATGACAAACATGCATGCTTTGCTTTAGATAAAGGTAAAATTCAATGGTTATAAAATTGCTTTTGTTTTAAATTTAGTGATTTATTTTCCCTTTGGTTTCTGTTTTCAAAGGCCCGCTTCCTGCTTTCCAAAGTCAATCCCTCTCAGACTCACAACAACATGTATGCCTGGGGACAGGTAAGCATACAAAACATTGTGCTAAGTTTATCCAAGTGGTGAATATGCTTTGAGGAAATTTTTTTTTCTGTATTCAGTGTTTCCCAGCTTTAAAAATAAACATTGGTCTGAATCTTGGCAGTAATGTCCACAGTTAAAATGAAATAATACAGTATTCCTGGCTGCCTTATAGAACTACCAAGTTTAAAAAGAAGATGCATCACTGCTATTTTATTCCACCTGAAAAAAATTGGTCCAGTTTGCGGCTTGGAAACTTCTTTTAGGTTTGAGTTGAGATGTCCTCCCAAATCAAACACTGTCTTCAAATTCTTTACAGTGAAAAGAATGTGGATGCCAGGGCACTAGTCCTTGAGCAAAGAATTTTTTTTTGCATCCAGAAAATCAGTTATCCGTCTCAGCAATATAGCTCAGGAATTGATCACCAGAATGCCAAAAATACTGTCCTACAACTGATAGACTCTCAGATAAAGGATTAACAAGGGCAGGGAAGCATACCAATATTTTATTGACACCTAGGTTTCCCACATTCCAGGCTGGGAACAGGAGTACCCAGGAAAATTAGCTTTTCAATTGCTGTGTCCAGGAAGGAAGCTTATTAAATATACAGAAATTCAGGAAGTAGGACTGCCTTCCGCAATTCACTTTCCTGACTCTGCTGTAGCCATAACAGCTCTGCATCCCAATCCCCTACACTGCCTCTCTGTTTTGAGCTTTAAAACAGGAAAAGAAATACAATTGTGGATAAATGCTAACTTGGTTGCACTGTCAAACAAATATGTACTGATGTTAGGTTTTTGTACACACTTCTATTGTTGAGACCAAGACAGCAGAAGCTCTTGCCAAGTAGTCTGATGAAGGGAATTTTCAATCCGAAACGTTAATCAGAAGTCACAGTATTTCTCCACATTTATAATGGAATCAAAAACAAATTTTGACCCAATTTAAAATATAATTAACTGTATTTCAGCCTGAACAAGTTAGACTCTTCTTTATTTAGCAAGGAAAAGGCAAGCTTTCCCTGCCAATGTTATTGAAAGAGAGACTCAGTTGCAAAGTAAATATAGAATTTTTCTCATTTCCACTGGCATTGTATTGTATAATTTCTGCATGAGCGCCTACAAAGTTAGCTTTCAGTAGCTTGTGCAAACAGATTTGAACCAAATAAAGTAGTCAGTTTACAGATCATCAAATGATATATGCCATTATTTGCAATTTTATATTTAAATAAATAACTTAAAATTTAGATAGATAGTTCCATTGTATTTACTTTGAAGGTACATCTTTAAATTACTCTTTAAACTATTGTAATTAATTTGAACTTGGTACAGGAAAATATCTAGCTGTGTTTGTCCCTGCTTTCAACGGTGGTGACTGGGCATTTTACAATTTTTAGGAGAAAAAGCCATGTGCAATGTCATAAGTCTACTAATGCTGAACTTCTTGACATCAATATATCTGCCTGTGTAAAGTTTAAATCTTTCATGTTTGCATGCTGTAGTATTGGATTTCAAATGAATAGAAATTAAAACTTTGTTTGGTCTATGCAAAAACAAAGCTAATTTTCATGTGCTTCTCAGCTTCATAGAGTGAAACCTTGCTAGTTTTTACATTGGTAAAGTACAGACCCCGGAATTCTCAAGAGACAAAGTATTCGATTTGTTGTCTACTGAGCTATTTTCCAGATGGTCTTCAGCTACATTAATGGTGGATTATTATGTGATATTGAACTCTTCCAGTGTAAAAATTGTGGAGTGGTGAGTCACACTCTGACTCCGTAGTGCAAGTTCCCTTGAACAAGGCTATTTATAATCCTGTTGCTGCTCCTTGCACAAGGAGAGGAGAATTAAAACTTTTAAAAATATTAAATGATTATTTTACTGAACATGCTGTGCATTAAAAATTGTGTTTCCAACTACACTTGCTTCATAATTGATATAATCTCATGAATTCTTCTTGGTTTTACTTTCTCTTGGAGGAATCTGGAGCACCTATTTTGACTGATGATGTAAGCTTGCAAGTCTTTATGGATCATCTGAAGAAACTTGCTGTCTCCAGTGCTGCTTAAAAATGATGCAACATATTAAAGACATTGACAAGCTGAACTGCATTTCAGCTTTCTTTTTCCTTTACCCTTTTCAATGTGTCTGCAAACAAAACGCAGTGATATGCACAGCTGCCTAACTAGATTCCAAAGTGTTGCAATTTTCCAGAAAGCATTTGTCATCAGCAAATGCTTGAAAGGAATATAATTAGAGGAAAAAGAACAAAGTCTTTTTGGTTACCATGATTTATATATATATTATTTTTAGACCATTGATGATAACTTTGAAATGTGATTATTTTTTTAAATTGTTGAGGATGTGACTGCTTTGCACTACAAAGACTTGTTAAACATTACAAAGGAAGTGTATAGTGGCACGGGGCTTTCTAGATTGCCTTGTGACTACTTCTTTTTAGTAATTTTGAACAAAAAGTGAACAATGATACAGAAAAAGCATATAGATAAATAATATAAACTCACTCTTTCTGACTTAGTCCACAGCACATTTAATTTTTTCAATAACAAATTGTGTTTGTGTGGTGATTATTTAGAAAAAAAAAATCTCTTTCAAGCATTGCCTGGCTTTTTTTAATATATGCTTTTTTTTTTTCCTAACGGATTGTTTTCCTCCTTTCCATTTAAAGAATTAACAAAATTTTTAAACATCAGTTCTTGTGCAAAGCATAAACGTGACAATCTACATGTTATGTCTCTGCCAATAATTGTACCTATTGCAGTTAAAATTCTCAAACACTACCATACATGAATATACTCAAGGCCAAGGAGAATATTATCTGGTACGTTTTAGCTTCTTCTAAGAAAAATCCTACACTACAGTTGCGAAGTGATTAGAAATCAAGATTAGTCTTGATTTGTCTTAGCCAGTAAAATACATTTTTTTTCCTAAGATATATAGATTTTTTTTGTTATAGTCTTATACTGTTATTACTCTGTTGCATGGCACCCCACACATGCTTTTTTGTTTCTGCTTCCTTTTTGTTATAAATTCAGTAAGTTGAATTTTTTTTGAAACAGTATTATGCATTATATGCCATAATTGTAAAAAATTTGGTGATACTCTGTTCTTGCTTGATTTTTTTGGTAAATTAATATGTATTCACATTTACTGTTTAAAGTTTACATATGGAACAGATGTTTACATTGCAATGCTATTTTGATAAGCAAAGAAATAAAGTGTGGTAGTGGATAATAAGAACCCATTGTGCAATGACTGAAGGAAGAGAGATAATTTTGATTAAGAAATCCAATTATATGCTGGCGAGATAGGCATGAGTTTTCTCCTGTTTATCTGTAAATTCTGTAAAACTTGTTTAAATCAGTAGCTCTTAGTTTTATTTTCTTGATTTTCTTTTATCTAAATGAGGTTGTATCCAGGCCAACAGAAGCTCAAATAAAGCATACTTTTTCTCTCCTTTTTTTGTATTTACTTAGCTGTTAGTACAGTATATTTTCATCTAATAAACTGTTTCGTCTGAAAGCAGATATGGGACTGAAGATGGAGATAATGAAAGTCATAATAACTTCACATATTTTATGTATATAAACAGTTGTATAATTTTGCTTCTGTAGCCATAAAACTTTCTGCTTAGCTTCTAGAAATACAGAAAGGGCCCAAATCACTGACAATTTAGGTAGCATGTATTTTGACTGTCCTCAGGGTACCCAGGACTGAGAGTCACCTTGTAGCCCCTGCCTCCAGTGAGAAGGTATCTTCCTTGTGGTAGGTGGGTGTCACTTCCTGACACTGCCTGCCCTTTGTCCACTCAAGCATTCTCCTCTGGGCTATGCTAGCCCTTCCTTCACCTAGCAGGTTAACAATAAGTGCACCATAATCTCCCAATCCCTTTGAATTGTTCCCCTGTGAGATCCAGCTCCTGATAATGGTTAGGATGGTCAGGTATGCAATTGTATGTTCTGGGTGTCCCTAAAACTCTGACTATTAGAAGTTGGAACTGTGTGATGGGATGGATCACTTGATAATTTCCCTGTTCTGTTCATTCTCTCTGAAACATCGGGCACTGGCCACTGCTGGAAGATAACATACTCGGCTAGATGGACCATTGGTCTGACACAATATGGCTATTCTTAATTTACATTGATTGCTGCAGGAAAAAACTGACTCTGAAACCATTAACAAACACCATATCCACCACAATCTCTATTACCTAGAGGACAGCTGCTCAGTCCCTGAAATTCAGCCACCAGATAGTGATCAAACAATCAGACAAAGGGGGCTCTGTCATAGTCCTCAACTATGATGAGTATATCAGTGAAGCCAACCAACAACTGTCTGATACCACCAACTATAAAGAACTCAGGGAAGAACCCACACCATAGAATTTTAAAGCTATCACCAAAGCCTTTCCCAAACAACTCCAAGGAAAACACTACAACCTCATCTATGAACCCACCCTATGGACCTTCAACGTGCATCCCAAGATACACAAACAAGGGAACCCAGGCAGATCTATCATATCTGGCCATAGCACTCTTATTAAAGAAATATCAGGACTCACAGAAACCATCCTCAAACCACACAAAGGGCCATTTCCTCCAGGACACAACTGACTTTCTCCAGAAACTCTGCAACATTAACAGCCTCCCTCAGAATACCATCTTTGACACCATGGACATCACCTCCCTATACACCAACATCCCTCACTATGATGACAATGCTACCTGCCTCAAGTATCTACAACATAATGGACAACGCTCAGATATCCATCTCAAACATATCATCCAGTGCATCAAAAACCATCACAACAATTATGTGGGCTGAAATGAAACAATCACTACACTCTTGAATGAACTCTCACAAAAAAATGATAAACAAAAATACCATATCACTTGTGGGCTAACCCTTTCCACAAAACGATCTTTCCATATCTGACCTCTCCATCCTCGTTCTCAAAGGAAACCTACACAACACCTTCAAAAGACTGTCTTGGGGCTTAAATTCATAACTTTACTAGGCACTACAAATCATGGACTCAGTAGAGACACTGATTTTATGTCTAATTACTATTTATGTCTAATTATGTGACTGCAGGGGTGTTCACTTCATCTTGAATGGTCTCTCACAACATGTATTAACTCCTTATGCTTAACAGTTGGTTTCATTTTCTGTTTAGCTGTGAGACTCTGATTTCCTTTCCCAAATCTGAAGAAGAGTGCTGTGTAGCTTGAAAGCTTGTCTCTCACCAACAGAAGTTGGTCCAATAAAAGATATTACCTCTCCCACCTTGTCTCTCTCATATCCTGGGACCAAAATGGCTACTGTAAATAATGAATTATTTGTTGTTATCAGAGTAGTAACTAAGATTCAGGACTGGCTGAAAATTATGTATCAATACTATTTTTTGACAGAAAATTGGATTTGAGTAAATGAAATTTTTTGCCAGAAGTGCTTGTTCTCAGTGGAAAATTTTGATTTTTTTTTCAATGGAAAAAACAAACACTAAAAAATTGACATATTTTGATGTGGATATTCTGCCATGGTACCTCATGGAGTTGTGGTTCTGTTTTCTCATGTCCTCATTCTCCTTTATGGAATGGGCTCCCCAGCCAAACTACATGTCCTAAGATGCACCACAGCTTGGGACACCCACAATGCAATCACCTCACCTCACCGGGGGGAGACAGTGGTACATCATGAAAGAAAGGCATAGATAGGATTTTTCATTCTTGTACCAACAGCAACTGGCTTGGGACTGTGAAATGAATATTTCTAGATCAGAAATTACCATGATTTAAGCACTTCTGTATCCACACCCTACACGCTATTGTAATAATTGTTGTACAATATGTGCCATGTGAGGTATCAGAAAACTAATAACTGATCATTAATATTCTTGCATGATGTATGTATGTGGGGTGTAGTAAGTGTTATGGATATATGCTGAAATTATGACTAGAGTATGTTTAAACCAGGCATGTCAGGGGGAGTTGGTAAACAGGTCTGCCCTAGACAAAATAACGTGTTTGCTTCTCCGATTAGCCTGGTCATCACGAAGAGACAATGAAGGGACAATTATATATCAAATAAATATAGCTATCAATCCAACAAATGGGGGAGGAGATAGCATGGCATCTATGACCCAGCAGGAGAGAGAAACTTGGGTTGAGTTTTACTGTTCCGAGAATACCTTGCAAAGATTCACTGGGCTTTAAAGACAGGGAGGCTGAACCTCAAGTGATAAGCAACTCAATCAACTGACTGTATAGAATATTGCTGTATTATAAAAGTTTATAGAGTGAGATCTTTTCTGAATGCTAATGACACATTGGTAGTAAATTTCACAATGATATTAATGTATTAATGCTATATGAGGAAATATGGATACTTACTGATATTATGCTTTAAAAGGCTGTGGCCAACAGAAGGAAACAGGTACCCTCTCAGGCAGGGTAGAAGGCAGCTGTTTACCTGGCTCCTATGTAAATTAAGTGCAGTGGAATCAAAACAATGGAAGCCCCATTTATATACAGAGGAATGGGAACCCTACAAGAAAGAAAAAATAGCATGACATTATCCTTCCTCTTGAAAGGAGGTCATTGAACTTTGGAAAATATAAACAAAGACAGAAGCCATCTGTGGTATCCACCATTAGAAAGACACAAGTGAACAGAGCTCTTGCAAGCTGAGAAAGATGATCCTTCCACCAAGGAGGGGTTGAAGTCTCTGGAAATTGAAATTAGGTGAGAGACCTGCTTAGGCAAAGATCTTTCACCTATGGAGACAAGGGAAACCAGCATCTTATACTTCTGTGGAACATCCTATCTCAAGGAAAATCAGCCATGGCTGGGAAAAAGAAAGCTTAGTGACAGAAACCATTTTGAACAAAGGCTGTACCTTGCTAGATTAAATTTTAGACTCTTGGATGCATGTTTTCCCCTTTATTTGCTTGTAACCCTTTCTAACTAATTCTTTTACTTGGCATCACTTAACCTATGTCCTATTGTTAATAAATTTGTTTTGTCTTTACTATAAACCAACTCAGTGCTATGTTTAAAGGGAAGTGTGTGTTTACCCCAGTGAAGTTAATAAGCTGCGATATGCTTTTGTCTCTTCAAAGGAACACACAAACCGTATCATTTCTTTGAACTGTCCAGGAGGAGGTTGGACATTGCAGAGCGCACTGTTTTGGGAAAATCTGAGACTGGGAATGTGCTGGGGTTATCTTGCTGATGGTAACTGAGGCTGGTGGAAGACAAAGTGGGCTGTGGGGCTGTAGACAAGCGGCTGGGGTGAGAGTTTCTGAACTAGGACTGGCTGCCTAGTAAACAAACAGGGTGTGACCTGCATGCTTTTAGCTGACTGAGCATCCCAGGGTAACAGAGTCAGAGGTGACACAAAACCTCACTGGTCTGGAATGCACCCCCAACTAATCCAGACCAGGAAGGGGTTGTCATCTCTTTCTAGCTGGCTTGATAGCTTTATTTACCAGATATGTTAATGATTGTCTCTGCCTGATGGCCAGACTGGTCAGAGAAGCAAGCACATTCTTTTGTTTCAGGCCGACCTCTTTACCAACTCCCCACTGACATGTCTAGTTTAAAAACACTTGGGCCATAATTTCAGCACATATCCAAACTGCATACTTATATCACACAAGAATATTAATGATCAGAGAGTTATTAGTTTTCTAATGATACCTCACGTGGCATGTATTGTACAAATGTTATTACAGTAGTCTGTAAGGTATGAATACAGGGGTGCTTACAGTCACAATTACCTCATCCAGGTTTAATGTAATTGACTGCAGTTTCCATAGAAACTTAAAGTATGTTTTCCAGCTGCTGTGGGACATATGCTATTTATTCTAAGCAAGTATTTGTCAATATTTAAAATCAATAACATATTCCAGAGCTGCATTACAGGAAAAAATGATTTGGGAATGATAAATTGCTGGCTATTTGCTGTTCCTGACAGCATCATTATTACCTAGGCTTCTTGGTAAAGATGTCGTTCTGAGGTGCTACGCATGTGTACAGATGATGGGACTTTCCCACGGTTTGATACATTTAGCTGTGAATGGGGACTTTGTAGTGAATTTAATATTTGACATTAAAACAACAATATGTACTCTGCACTTTCTACAAACCTCTTCATAGGACAAATACACATCTGAAGCATTACTCAGTCAAGATAGTGTATCCATTTAGTACAGACTGCAATGGGAACAAGTCTGAGGTAGATGCTTTACCATGATCATGGAAAGGGCTAAAGAGATGTGATGGCAGAATCTCACAAGGAAACAAAGGTAGAATTAAAAGTGTTCCGTAGGGGGACATAAATACTATTGTCATCAATGCTCATGAATGATGTAGAATATTATCTAACTGTCAGTCTCACTTGGTACTGATAAGAGATAAGGTGGTTGAGGTAATATCTTTTATTGAACCAACTTCTGTTGGTAAGAAAGAAACAAGCTTTCAAGCCACACAGAAATGGTCTAACAAAAGATATTACCTACCTTGTCTCTCTAATATCCTGGGCCAGACTTGGCTACAGCTACATTGCATACATTGGTACTATATATACATTTCTGTACAAACTCAGCCATTCCCACCTACTTGTAATATTGATGTCATTCCTCACCTTTAGTAGCAAGGACTAAGTTCACCTGCTAGGTACTGGCCCCATGCACTTAGCTTTTGAAGTACCATGGTACTTAATTACAGAGCCATGACCAGCATGTCCATAGCTAGTCTTGGAACAGGCCTCAATGCTTTCACACAATATACCCATTATATGTACGGCATGTCCTATGGCATATCTAAACTGAGGTGGCCCTACACTTAAGAGTGCATTCACCTGTTATTCTCTACCATCAGCTGTAGCTTCTTCTCTTTCTCCTCATTTAACTTCATAGCCATCCTCCCTTCTACAGTGTTCCTTCACATTCTGATAGTGCAGTCATTTAACCTTTGTTTCCACCATATGGTTGCTCACAGTATATATACTATTCTTAATGCTTAGGGTTGCTCCCCTTCCCTTTTCTGGCCAATAAAACAACCTCAAAGCCATTTTTCACAGTTCAGCTTTTAATATATATATACGTATGAAAAAATAACCAGTTTTAGCTGTTTTGAAATTTCTATTGTTTTTAATGTCCCCAAATGTGTTAATTAAATAATACAGTTATGCTGGAGGTTGGGCGAAACCTCCTTGAAGTTGGTAGAAGTGACAGCTTCCCATCATTCATGATAAATATAAGAAGCAGTTAAGCTCCACTATCTAGAGTAAGATAGCTCAAACAACAGGAAGTCACCACCCCAAACATACCCCAACTCCAGAGCTGCATCTGGTCTCTCTGTTACTTGGGGTTCTGCCAACTCAAAGCTCTTGGTAACTTTGTGTGAGGTGGTGTCAGAAAATAAATCAAAAAGAGACACAGCCATCCAGCTGATAGATGGACTGCTAGAAATAGTATAACACAAAAGTGCTCTCAATTAAAAGCTATACTTTACTTAGTCTCAGTCACTTACATACTTCTGCAATGGGTTAGTAAAAGACCTCAACCCTCAATAATTACCCAGGTTTAGAGTGGCTCTCGAGTGGTATATTGGTAGCTTTCTGATTGGCCAGTCTTCCAGCTGATGTTGGGGGGACCCCAAAACTTTGTGTCCAAGAATAGATCCCTGAAGAGTCCAGATCTCTACTCCCCTATTTATCCTTGTTAGTAGACAATAACACATCAAGGAAAAAAACTTGTTGGGCAAGCAATTTCAAAAGCTAATCAAGAGGTTTCCTCAGATCCCTTATTAGTCAAATGTGTTTGTGCAGAATCCACATGACTGGAGGCCCTGACAAACATCTCCCAGAGAGCGTGCATAGATAAGCTTCTTGCTTTTCTCCTAAAACACAAATCCCAGCATGATCACCAGAGATTTCATGGGGGAGAGGGGGGAAAGGAGTGAGAGGGAGTGCAGAGTCAGATAAGGTTGAGAAAAAGACTCCCTCCCCTCATGGCTTAGTCATGCTGAGGCTGCACAAGGCTGCAAAACGGCCTACTGATTTTGGCTGCTGTTAGCAACAAGTATGATAATCATAACACCAACAAGAGGCCCCAAGCCCTTTAAGTGGGCTACCAAAAACTCCCTGTACATCTCTGGCAAACTCTACAGGATGAGGTTGAAGTCTGCTTGGAAATTATTTCTTTTAACTGTTCACCTCCCACCCCTACTGCTGGGGGAGCAGGCAAAAGAACAAGGGCATTAGCTAGTTGCAGTACCTCTCTCTCTTTCAAACCACGCTGTCTGTGGCAGATGGAAACTAGGCATCTCTGTGAGTGTGGGTAGCAATCCTGTGTTGATGGCCTGTGAGCTCCTTGTAGATCTACTCTCCTCATAGCCCACATCCCTTTCCCACTCCTTGCAGCCATTGTCAACTCCACTGTGAGGAGAAGCAATCATTTTCACTCCAAGGATCTGATTTTGTACTTTCACTAGAGCAAACGAGTTGATGGAGTTACACTGACACCAAAAGAGTGTGAGATCAGAATCAGGTCCTGTGAGTTCAAACTTCAAGAGTTTTGGACAGCTGTTCTCAGCACAGCACAGCATGTAGCCCACTTTTCTTTTTTTACGTGCACTAGCTAGTTTGAAATCAGTTCTAATTTAATGTGAACATTTTAAGCACCTACTGTTCATGACCTTATGAATGTACCACCCTACAGAGAATGAACTTCATCTGCTGGACACGTCAGCATTGCAGGCATATATGGAAGAGAGTGAAAGGTTAATTGAAGCATGTGGAAGGTTTTTAGCAGTTGTTGATTGCAAGCTATTCTCATTCACCAGGCTGTCATACCTAACTAATGATGTAGTCTAAATGTTCTGTAGCACTGTTGATATTTAACAGTCATAAAGTAGCTCTGGGATGTAATAATGCAAATATATAAAAAGGCTCACATTGAACACTTTCCAGAAAACAGATGACAGGTTGGTTGGTGATCAGAACATTACTTCCTCCATCACACAAAGCTAAAAGAACAGTGAATAACTGTTAAATCTATTTTGTTGTGAGAACAAGTTTGTTATCTGTGTAGGAGCATAGTCGGTGAATTCAATTCAATTCTGTTTGTCCAAGAGAAAAGTGAATGTGAATGCTAAGGAAGGTAAGGAAGGCTAGTCACTTGTGGAAATTCACCATTTTGACAGTCAGAGGGTCCTGTGGAGTGATTACTTTAATCCCAGAGGAGCTCACAATTTCAAGCAACATTGTCAGCCTAGTTAGGACCAAAATTTGACCCATTGTAAATATGTTTATAACCTGTCTTCCCATTTCTCAATTTCTATATACAATATTTTAAAAATAATCCAAGTCCCCCGGCAGTTTTGTGTCAGCACAACTGTAACGTGTGTGTGTGTGTGAATCTAAATTCAGATTCCAAGATCAGTTCCATCCTCCTTTCACAGGAGGAGGAAAAGAGAGTGAGCGTTTCATCTTTTGATATGTGACAAAGGTTAATAGCCTTTAATGGGACTGACCAAAACCATATCAAGTTGCTGCTCAGACTAACCTTATAGTTTTCAGGTGTTAGGGAAAAATATTGCATAGTAAAGAATGTTTTGCAGAATATATTCTGTTCATTATTCCTTAGGGCATTTAGAATTCAGCCAAAGTTACATTTTGAAGCTAATATTGCTGGCACAAGATGAAACACATTTGAGTTGTCTTATACATTATGTACACCACAAAACACCACAGAAACAAACACCACTCCAGTTCTATTTTCTGCTTTTTACTCACAATTAATAATCACAATTTAAATCAAGCCAAATGCTCTCTTGTATTCAACCAAATGATAAAAAGGCTATTATGGAAAGGCTGTCTTAATGTGCATTTTCTACACAAACACTCCACTGTACTTTCTTCCCTTTCCTTTGGGTATAGCTGAATTGCTTTTAATTGTACTAACAACTTCCATCATTCATATCCTGTCAGCAGGATACTGTGGAGTGGGGATACAGAAACGGTGGGATCGTCTGCACCTCAGAGTGGTGACAAGACTATGTCTACACTGCATAGTTAACCCTGGTGACTGGCATTCAGGTGTGAGCACTCCCACAGCATAGCCCCGCCTGCTTTACTGTATCCTCACTGTTTCTCCTTGTATACTTGCTTGTATTTGTTCACGCTCCTTTGTGTTGAGCTGCTCCAGGATTCTTTCCCTGTCAGTTGCAGTATTCGCAATCTCAAACATGAGTCAGATCCTAAAAAATCATGGGCTCTATAAAACATTATCAAACTATGGTTTTTAGTCTCTTCTGACTTTTTAATTCCCCTCCACTCTTCGGGAAAGGTATGTGTGATGATTTCAGGTTGAAAAGTCAACCTTTAATGAACACATGCCCTCTCTGGCTTCTCAAATGGAGATTCAGTGTATGCTGGAGATACACAAACATATTTAAGGAGAATTAGAATGGAGAAGATATAAAATGGTTAAATCTTCATTTTATATGGGCTAGTCCTAAGTAGCAAGAGTCTCGTTTTAATGTAATTGTAATGCTTTTGTTAATGATGTCTCATTAATAGGATGGATGTCCCCTCAAAAGTACTCCTTCAATAATGGAGATGGAGTGAAAGGAAGGCATCCATAGTGGTGGGGAAAAAAGGGTACGTGATGGGGTGTGTACTCCACATAAGCCCTGAAAGTGTTAATATGGGTCTGAGAGCTCAGTTATGTTATCTGGATGCACCTGGAGAGAGAGAGCCAGGCTTAGCTGATCATGAAACCCAGCTGGGCAGGAGCAGTCTGGTAAGTATCAAGAGAGGAGGTTTGTAATAGAAGGGGGCTGTAGGGAGACAGTCTAAAGTCACACCCTGGGAAATAGAGACATGACGAGGCAGAAACCTTGGAGATAAGCCCTGGGGTTCTTGTCCTGAAAGAAGGGCCGACCTAGAGAGCTGTGGGGAAGAGGCCCTAAGAAAGGCTAGGTGTGAAAAGTAGCAAGGAGTGGGACTGTTCTGGTTGTAGAGTCCCTGGGCTAGACCCTGGTATAGTAGAGATCCCAGGTTCCCCTACCTGCAAAATGGCATGAGCCTGGAACTGGGGCCAAAGCCCCTCCTGTGAGGTCATTGGACTATCTTATATTGGGCTTTTTGCTATCCTGGAAGGGGAGGAATAAAATTGTATCTTAGCTAGGAGGCCAAGTCATGGGAAGAAGGATCATCACAATGATGGAGTGACTGTTGGCAAGGAGACTCTAGGGGATAGAGATGCTATGCTATGCCTGGTCATGAGGAGGTGCTCCTGGGGTAAGCTGACCCCCTTCACAGGGTACTACTTAAGGTCTTGTTTATGCATAACATAAGTACTCCATGCAGAGCTGTATAGTATGGTGAAATTTAAAATATGATGGAAAAACCTAAGTCATACGTCTTTAGAAATATATTATAGAAGGGCTATAAAATGGAGCTGGAAAATGAATGTCTAAGAAACACAAAGCACTCTTTGTAGCAGATTTACCATTTATTTTTCGGTAAAGTTGTATATGAGCTGCAAATATTTTACATGCAAGAATATCTTAAAAAGATCAACCAGCTTTCAGGGCTTTCTATATTTCAATGCTTTTGTTATCTTTATAATTATTAAATGTTTCTTAAATAATCCATTCAGTTACATTCAAAATACTTATAAATAATTTAAAATAACTTTTCTTTCTTTGCATAAATCTGATAATTACATAGATATTTATGTTATCTAGTAATGACAATAAATTATTTTAGTTTCTTTTTATTAAAACCTCATGATTGTTCAAATAGCTACAAATAATGCATTTTATTATAGTTTCCTCTTCCCTCCTGCTGCCCTCTGGTACTCTTTCCTTCCCTGAACCTAACCATAAGTTTGGGCCCCCCATTCCCAGCCTCACTGTCTGCTCCTCCTAGAGTCCTCCTCTCCCAGGCTGGGAGGTGGAGGGGTGGGGGAAGAGTCTTACAGTACTACCAAACCTGGGTAAAAATTCTTTTTGTGTGGATGGTAGGGGACTAAGGCTGAAATCAGGGTAAAATCTCTGGTTAACTGTGGAGTGAAGATACACCCAGAGTGGCTATGTTGCCTCTTCATGCCCTAGGGACAGAGGGGGGAGAGGTTTCCTTCTCTCCTACCCAGATGAAGAACGCCAGGACACAGGAATGATTGACATGGATACAGATATACATTTAATAACTGCACTAGGACTGAGGAGATAGTCTTTTTAGGTTCTCAAAGTCTCATTATCTCATCCACTACTTTCAACTCCTTTTTTATGGCAAAAAATATTTCATTACCAAGCAGATGTACTTCTGGCATAGGCTAACTGCTATACAGCACTACTGTAGGCCTGACCCAAACCCCACTGCAGTCAATGGAAAGACTCATATAGATGGCAGTGGACTCTAAATGAGATCTTCTGAGCCCAATCATGAGGTGCTGTGACCCTCCTACAGGGTGTTGCTTAGTGTCCTCAACTCCCATATCAAATCTGTGACTTTATGTGTGAAGAGTTTTTAATTATTACTTTTAACAACATTAATCTGTGAAGGCCTTTATTGAATAGATACAGTGTAAGGGGAAGATTTTCAAAGGTGCAGAAAAGAATTAGGTGCCTAGCTCCCACTGAAAGGCAATATCAGTCTTGAGCTCAGTCTGGCTGAGTTCCACAGCTGCTGCCTGGCCAACTGAAAATCCTGTGCTCCCAGTGCTTGATAGTCTAGTGCCTCAGTATATCCAGTTTCATTGTCACTATGAAGTGAATTTGTTTTTGGGGATCACAGAGGGTAAGGCAGTCTTTGAGGTAGCTTGATCTCTATCCATAAGTACACAAGAATTAGGAAGTGAAAAGTCCTATAGAAAGGCCAGTCTAGCCTCATCGTTGTAGGTGATTGTAACATACATACTAAATCAATAGCATAAAAGGTATTAGTAAATAGACTTTGTATGCAATTTGAATAAACTATGATGTACTTAGTAATATTGATAAGGGAAAATACCTTGTATATGACTGTCTAATCCACATTCTTTTATGGACCACATGACTTCTTTTTAAGTAGAATTAGAAGTAACTTGGAATAGCAGACCCGAGTAAAATTAATCTGGTGCTCTTATTTGGTCAGATTCATACTGCATGTTATTCCCCACACACCACTGTTCTGGCTGGATTATATATTTTATCAGAATGTTTTGTTAGCACTGGAAAAGGCACTTCATTTCAACATGAACAGTTTATTAAAATAGGACTTTTGATAGGTACAGACTTGGACTCCAATCCTGCAAAGATTTATACACTTGCTTAATTTTACTTGCTGTAAGTAGTCCCACTGAAGTCCAAGGAATATTCATAGTAAAGTTCATTCTAAGAAAGATTTTGCAGGATTGGAGCATTGGGGAGAAAACGGGAGGAAAATAGTGATTTAGACTTTTTAAGTGCAAGAACAAGCATTGCAGCATTTGATCAGTGGGGAGATTTCAGTTGAAGGCACTATGATCAGTAAACCTCAAGAGGGCAGTAGCTGCATAATAGACTACAGGTCTGATACTGATTCTAGCTACACTGGGGACTCACGTAACAATTGAAGTCGTTGCATTTATCCCTGACTTACATTGGTGTAAGTAAGATCTGAAGCAAACCCTAAAGTATTTGAATACAATTCTTTTCTATTTAGAAAACACAGCTATTATTTCCCCTCCACTTTCCTAACTGATTATTATGCCATTAATAGTCAGAAACAAATATGATCACCATTTAAAGTAACTCACCTGCTGTCTGTTGGGGAAATTCCATAGCTAAATTCTTGGTGCTCCATTAAATGAACTGGCAAGACCTATTATAGAGAAAAATATCATTCTTAAACAATTCTCTTCTTATAACAGACTAAACAGAAAAACTAACTTAAATGTCTGAACGTCTGTATTTGTACCTTTACTCAGTTTAGCAAAGATTCCCCAGACACATAATCAAATTGGAACTAGGAGTATCAGAAAAAGATAATATTTCGGGGGACAGACAACTTTAGTTTAGAATAAAACTCATTAAGTTATGAATTTTAGGTGTAGAATAACTTGTTCAGATCACTAGAGAATCATGTAATAGAAAAAATTCCAAGATGTACAGGGAATTATTATTTATATGCAGCAGAACCTAGAGTCCTCAGTCAGCAAATGTAACAATCACTTTCCACACTTCTTACAAGCATGGTGTTCTGCTGCGGGAGAAGGCTCTGATAGCGTAGCACAGGTCTGTTACAGAGAAAAGGCAGAGTGTGAGTATGGGTCTTGTGGGGCATTGCTCAAAGAGGGCAGTGTTAAGGCTGCACGGATATTTACCTTAACTCTGTATTTCCTGTTTTTTTTAGAAGGTTAAGTTTTGCTGAATTTGACATTCTGGATGGTTCAAGCTATCACTGGACAACCTTAACTCTGCATAAGTTTTTTAACCATTTCATAATTAGAGGCATCACCCCCGTGTGCTTGTAGTTATATCAGTTTAAATGTGCCTTTATATCAGTGTAAATTATTTCCCATCCTATAGGGTGGTGCCCATAGAGCTATACATCACCTTTATATGGGTATACCTGCAACCTGACTATAGGGTTTGAACTGCTTTAATTATATTGGTACAGTTAAAGTGGTATGTCTTGAGTTTAGACAAGCCCTGTGTATGTATTTTCAGTTGATGTGGAATACAATTTAATGAACTTGTTCTTTGAGAGAGAATGCTCAGCAAACTGGTGTACTATAGGTAAACATATAGAAGTCTATTTCTTACACTTAGACATAGTTATTTATACACTGGAGCTGACACTTTACAAAGAATGAAACATTGTCACCTTGCCATTTTGTATCTTGGGAGTCAGTTCTTTGGTAATACCAGGAAACGTTTCCACACGACTTTAATTAAAGTAATGAGATAAAATAAGAATGAATGAAGTTAATGAAATCTGCAGAAGAAAACGTTAAATCTGGTCAGGGAAAAAGCAGCCTTAATTACATTAAGTCTTAATTTACATCTCAGCTCCAAGACAGGTCATGCAAAATGGCAGCAGAACAATCAGTTTCATAATGTAGTAATCATATTCTGATGACAAGGCCATAATTAAAGGCAGACTAAATGAAAGCATGGAATGATGGAGTTGAAGGTATTAGAGCTATTACATTTATTCTCTGAATAACGTGTAAGCACATATAAATATAATTGAGAGCAACACAAGAACAAATTTTGTGGCAAGAGATTTAGTGTCAGATTCTAATCTTCTTTACAGTAGTGTCAATAGAGTGATTCTGCTGAAGTCAGTGAAATTAGGGCAGTAAAACTGGTGTAAGCAAGAGGAGAATCAGGCTCCTAAAAATGGGAACATAATGTTCTTCTTTAGCTCAACTTTTTGTGCTGCTCTACTTTTATATTTTTGCAGCTGCAGAAACTGCATTTCAGTTCTAGTCAACATAGTAGCACACAAAGAATTCTCTATGTAGCTGTCATTTACTAAGGGCATGTCAGGATGCTCCAATGAACATTGTTTTTATGATGAATACAAGTCAGAGCTTAAATTTCTGCAGTCATTTAATTGTGTGGGCCCTGTAGTTTGTTTAATACCAAGCTGTCTTTTTCTTATTTCACATTTGATTAGTAGTCCTCTTAAACATTAACTAATTTCTCAGTTTCCCATAGCTGTTGAAAAAATTTCTAAAACTCAGCTTTGAAAAAAAAGTGCAGTAATGTATACAAGCAGCCTATTTATTCTACCTATTGTAAAGGTAATATACAAATATAACTTAACTCATACATAACAGCCATATATAGTGATATCCAATATTTGTCACGACTGACTTCCAAAGTAGTCTCCAAAAAATTAACTGGCTTATTATGGAAAGGTTGGGGGTGTTTGGAGTAATCTGTTTCTTACCTCTCCCTTACTGCCTGATGTTATTAAAACATTGTATTCCTAATAGAGCTGGATGAAACTTTTTTGACAAACTTTTTTTTGCCAGAAATACAGATTTGGCTCAAACACCACATTTCATGAATTCATGTTGATTTAGCTTGTTTTGGTTAAAAAAACTGCTTCAGTATTTCCAAACATTTCAATTTTTCAGGCTAGATTCCGAAGGAGATTTAGGGCGTGTCTACCCTTGAAACACTGTGGTGGCAGTAGCCTGTCAGTGTAGACACTACCTATGCTGACAGGAGGGTTTCTCCCATTGGTGTATGTAATTTACCTCTCTGGGAGGCAGTAGCTAGATCAATGGAAGAATTCTTCTGTTGATCTACCGCTGTCTGCACTGGGGTTAGGTTGGCTTAACTATATTGCTTGGGGTGTGGATTTTTCACAACCTGAGTAATGTAGCTGGGTTGATGTAACTTTTTATTGTAGTCCAGGCCTTAAGCACCATTCACAAAATGGTTCTGGTGCTGCTGCCCTTATACCTAATATCCCAGTGCTCAGGGCACTCACCTGCGATGCTGTCACGGAACAGGTATTTGAACACAGCTCTCCCACATCCTAAGTGAATGCGCTAATCACCAGGCTGTTGGGTATTCTGGGGTGTGTTTCCATCTTTTCCACTGAAGCTCTTCCACTATGATCCTGCTTCATTATTTAATTACTTATACAAAGGAAGCTAACCTCACAAGAATTGTCTCCAAATGTAGAGACTGAAGCAGAGAGCAATCTACCTACCACAGCTTCTCTCAAAGTACTACTGTGTAACTAAACTAACACCAATACAGCATTTCTTCAAAGATTTGATTGCATGCTAAGAAAAAAACTTGCCAGAAGACTGTGTAACAGTACTTCCTGGTGACTCCTGCCAAATATGGAAGAGCTAAATATTTGTGGGTCAGATTTGCCATTTGTGTAAGTCAATGAAACAATGCTCATGTAATGTTATGCTTTTGCCTAACAAACTTCAATTCGTACTGGGAAACCTCAGTGGGGGTATGTGAATGAGATAAAGCAAAAATTTCAAATTATAACACTGGAGCACACCTGTGTACAAGTTAATGTTTCAGACCTAAATCCTTCAGAGTTAACATTGGAATATTTCTAAATCCATTTCATTCACTGCTCAACCGATCTACTGTCATCAAAAGAAACTATAGGACTCCCATTAACAATAATTAATGTATCCTCAGAACCCCTGCAGTGAGGGAGTGTGGCCTACCTCTGAGATGGACAGAAAGGACACCCTAACTGCCTTTGGTGGGTGGAACCAGAAAAGCCCCGCCTGCCCCACTGGAAGCAGAGGGACGGGACAGGAAACCTAAAAGGAGAGCCCAACAGCTCAGTGGGTTTCAAACTGCTGGGGGAGAAGGACATTGCCCTGCCACTGCCAGAGCTGCCTGCCTCCAGGGATCCCAAGGAGCTGCCAGAGCTACCTGCCACTAGAGACCCTGAGAAGCTGCTGGGGTTGCCACTAGCCTTTACCCTGAGGAGACTAACAATGACGCTGAAAGTCAGGTACCCTATGGTGAGGCAGTAGGAAGTAGCCCCGGGAAAGCAGATGATAGTCTGACTGTGCTGTGGCCTGCTACTTGGTCAGCATGTTTTGGATGGGACCCTGCTGACCCAGTGCCAGAACCTTCTGCCACTGTTAGGGCCTGGGCTGGGATGCGGTGGAGTTGGGCAAGTGTGCATCCCCCTACCCTTCCTGCCAGCTGCCCTGGTGTGGCAGCAACCCCCTGAATGAGCCTTAGACTACAGAGGTGCTCAAATACCGACCTTGGGCTATATACTGCTGCACTTGTCTTACTCTGCCTGAGGGCCCGGCTGATAGACTGCTACTTGCCCTGCCCTGCCTGGCCTGTGGGCTAGGGCCCTGAGACAGCTAATTTCCCCATTTTTGAGCCTGACTCTCTAGGTGACACAGGGAGGAGGTGTGGCCTCTCTCCTAGAAAGACAGGAGGGGTGGCTATGATCCCTTACAACTCTATTTCTCGGATAGGGGAACTGTGATGTTAACTGACTTGTCCACAATCATGTTCAAAGTCATGGTATATCAGAAAGTGAGCTTACATCTCCTGAATCTTTGCCGAGAGCCTTGACCATAAATCATTCTTCCTTTCTGAAAGTGATATTACAGAAAGACTGAAATATTAGTAGATGTATACTGTACTGTAGAGCAGCTACAAGGCTGTTTTGTTTGATACGGAAAGATGGTTCCCTATAAAGTAAAAATAATTATAATTAGGCAAAATTCCAGTTCAGTGTCTCAACTTAATTCTGCAACACCATAAAATTTCTTGTTCTGTTCAGTTCATGAATAGCACTAATAATTAATGTAACTTCACTGTTACTTTACTTCCCTAGGAAATGATCCCTTGTTAATATGCCAAAACATTTTGTTTTAAATATTTTCATGTCAGTACTTGCTTCCCTGCTACTCAATGATCTGACTTAAAAGCATTTTTTTCTAATCATTGCTTTTTGAATCTTTCTTTCATGGTCATACGATGTCTGCAGCAAAAAAAGCCTTTAAATATGCAACATCTGTTCGTTCTTTTGGAAGAAAAGATACTGAACTCCTCTGAGATCAATAGAAGTTGAAGATGCTCTGTAATTTGGGTAATAAGTCTGCCATTGTTAGCCAGAGGCCTTAAGATTAGTAATAAATGTGGTCCAAGTACTGTTATATTCTGGCATGATCAGATATCCATTTAAAAAATAGATGGACATCTGTAAGCCTATAATAAACTAACTGAAGTGATGTGGATAGAAAATGAACACCTTGAAAAGCTCTAAACAAAGCACACCTAGCTCACAAACATCAGAGGTACACATGTGACTGGTGCCTTGGTGCTCTCTTCTTTGCTTACATTATGTAAATGTTAGTTTGGGGGGATTTCGCAGGTTAAACCTATTGTTTGCTAATGGAGTACTTGATGTTCAGCTTCTGTGAAATACCTTGAATCTGTACCCCTTTCATCTCTTCTATTTGCAAGGACTCGCTGTACATTTCTTTAGAGATTAGTGATTGTATAGGCTGAGCTGAAGCCATGTATGCTGCAGCAGCTGCTAGCTTTCCACTGAATCATCAAATATTACTTATCAGAAGAAGTAAATGAACCAAGAAAAGTAAGCAGTGGCAGACTGGATCCTCTATATGGCACCTTGTTCATACAGGTGAATAACTTTCATGACTGAAGAATGTTGGTGTAAGAAAGCTTCTTGGTGGCAGCTGACGTATTTTCATTGTAAGAATGGCCATACTGTGTCAGACCGAAGGTCCATCTAGCTCAGTATCCTGTCTTCCAGACACTTCAGAGGGAATGAACAGAAGAGGACTAATATTCTGTGATCGATCCCCTGTTGTGCAGTCAGAGGTTTAGGGATGTCCAGACCCTGCAGCTGCATCCCTGATGATCTTGGCTAATAGCCATTGATGGACTTATCCTCCAGGAATGTCTCTAATTCTTTGTTGAATCCAGTTATAGTTTTGGTCTTCAACATCCCTTGGCAACTAGTTCCACAGTTTGCTTGTGTTGTGTGAGGTACATCCTTATTTATGTTTTAAACCTGCTACCTATTAATTTAATTGGTTGAATCCTGGTTCTTGTGTTATATGAAGGAGTAAATAACACTTCCCTATTCATTTTTTCCACACCATCCATGATTTTAGAGACCTCTATCATATCTCCCCCTCGGTTGTCTTTTCAAAACTGAACAGTCCCAGTCTTTTTAATCTGCATATAGAAGCAGTTCCATTTGTCCTTACTTTTTCCAATTCTAATATCTTTTCTGAGATGAGGCAACCTGATCTGCACAGCATTCAAGCTGTGGGTGTACCTTATAGAATCATAGAATATTAGAGTTGGAAGGGACCTCTGGAGGTCATCTAGTCCAACCCCCTCCTCAAAATCCCCTTGGATTTATATAGTGGTGTTATATTTTCTGTCTTATTATCTATCCCTTTCCTAGTGATTCCTAACATTCTGTTAGCTTTTTTGACCGCTACTGCACACTGAGCTGTCTGTCTGTCTTTCATTGTTGCAGGGCCCCTGAAGAAGTTCAGATCTTTTGGTGGGATTCTGAGGATGCACAAATGCTGCTGGGAGGCTTTGGGGAGATGGCACTAGTTTCAGAGCCTAGGCAATTGGTTTGTGGAATCCCCATTGACAAGAAAGGTATCAAATATGAGGTCTGTAGCTGGAGTGCATGTTTGGAGGCCAAAGCCAGGGACAGTGCCTAAATTCTGCCCAGCCCCAGTAAACTAAAGGCATGTGGGATTCAATGTTTGGGTCAGGTCAGCAGTCTGAGTGTCCATCAGTGAGCTCAATCAGATCTGTGACACATGGCCTTTACCAACAGCCCATTGAAGCTTGTTAGGCCTCATGATCCAAGTGTAAAGTCTGTAACTTTCTGTTTATGTTATCGCTGTTGATGGGGGACTTGTTTAAACCTTATTTGTTACCTTCAATCGATTGGGTGGTCCTCTCTATTGCCTATTGGTCCTCTGTATTGCCCAGATGCCTTTTCTGTTCTGACTACTGCATCAGGCTAGCTGATGGCAGAGGCTTGTTCTATGTTCTCCTGATTCTGGTTTTGGCCCTATCTGTCGAGATTTGCTGACCCCCGCCGCTATTCTGTCTTCATCTTCATCAATGCCCTGAGTTGGGAGTGACCTCATATGTTCTGTGTCCCACTGCAGCTTGGACTCTTGTTGTCTGTTTACCATTGCTTTGAGTGGCTATTTGGTTGGACCCAGACCTGCTCACCTATGTGTAGTGGACTCAGATACATGGCTTCTTTGGAGTGGACTGCCTGCCTAGCTTGCCATTCTCTTAATTGCAGCTGTGAATTGTCTGTAATTCCTTTGTTGGGCTGCAGCAGGCTACCCCTCATGGGAATCAGTGTTGGTTCTCCAGCCCATCAGTCCTTGTGCTGCGCTACTACCTAATTGATGGAAGGGTGAATTGCGATGGTCCAACACTGCCAGGTAGGATCACTTCCTGTCTATTTTACCTCTGCTATCAGTCTCTTGCCTGCCTTTACCACTGATTCTGCCGTCTTATTGCTTTGGAGGAAGATGTCTTATCTTGAGGTTTCTATTTGGCACTGAATTGTTTAAATTCTGCTGCAGTGTACTGTGGCCCATTGTCTGAGTACAGCATGTCAGGTATATCAGATTTTGCAAATTGTGCCTTCAATTTCCTGATCACAGTTCTTGCCTAAGTGTCCTCCAGATAGTCTAGCTCCCAGAAATTGGACCAGTAATCTACTGTGACTATGTCATTCTTGTCATTAAAAATGAACAGATATCGTTCAATCTTTTCTAAGGCTCCAGTTAGGATTTTATGAACCTGCAGTCTTCTGTTGGTCATTTGCCCTTTGCCCACCTCATGCTGTTCCATGTATGCTCTCAATTGGACATTCATGCTGGGCCAGTGTCTTGCTTTCTTCTCATCCTTTTCCCTAATGAGAGAGTTTTTTTTTTTTTTTTTTTAAGATTTTTAATTTTCTCATCTTTATTGCCCATGGTCAGTGTGATGCTGGCTGGATTAGGGGAACCATTTATGAAATTATTTAACATCAATATGTCAAAATTACAATAATTCATAGGAGATGTCATGTCAGGTACCATTAAAAATGTTAGAATTTATTAAGTATGATATGGTTTATGTGTATGTGTCATATTTGTATTGAAAGTTATAAATATGTTTAATATATCTGTATTTCAACTTGTGCTGTGTTTCTGGGTGACACCTCAGACAGGATGGCTGCAGCACTAGCTGTTTAATGGCCGGTTGAGGAAACTCACAGGTACAATGGGCCCAGGGGGAGAAGCCAGGGCTACACCTGAGTCACCAGGACATGTAAGAACATGCCCTATAGACATGGAATGCTCTCTGACTCTGCGTCTCTTCCATGCCATGTGCTGAGGGCTGATGTTTGCAACAAGCCGCATGGCAATCCATTATAAAGGGCAGCTGCACCATATCGATATTGTCTTCAGTGAGACTGTCTTCAGTCTTCATGCTTGCTTTCCTACCTCAGAATCAACTCATCCACAACTGAAGCTGTGAAACAAAGGACTGAGACCCATCCAGGTACTGGATGTACACCAGAGGGTCTATACAAGCCTGATAACTCCACAATTCTAATGAAAACCTGATAAATGGACTTTCAAATCATTTGTATGTATCTGATTGCTTTAATCATTTAACATATCTTCTAGAGGTTGTTTCTTTCCTTTTACAATAAACCCTTAGTTTTAGTTTTCAAAGGATTTGCTGTCAGCATGGTATTTTGGGTAAGATCCAAATTTATATTGATCTGGTACTGTGGCTGACCCTTTTGGGGTTCAGGAGAACCTTTCTGGTAAAGACCATAGAGTTTTAAATAACTTATCTCTTTACTGGACCTAGTGGCTTATTGGGAGCCAAAGACTGAAAGGCAGTATAGGGGGCTGGGTATATTTTGTTTTAGCTTCTTGTTAACCAGTGTGGAGAATCAGAAGCATTGTTTGTGACTGGTTGGGAAGTCTAACTTCAGTGTCACCCACCAGTGCTGGGAGAATCTGCTCTCCTTTTGCAGCCTGCTTTGAACTTGGCATTTTCAGGTGGCTACCCTAGGCATGGATGGGGCACAGTTATCTCTGTTTACAGGCTCAGTTCTTTCTTCCATGCTTCTGCAAGGTTTTTTTTTGTCTGACAAGCCAGCATTCCCGATGGTCAGAGTGAACAGGGAATCAGTTTCTAGATGCTGCTTTATCTGCTTGTTAATCATAGTGTCTTTCTAGACTTACCACTGCTACCATATTTGATGCACCATGTGCTGGGTAATAGCACGACACGGCTTCAGAGTTAGAATCAGCGTGCTATTCTGGAAGCTCTTCTTAATTTAAGTTCAGCAACAAATTGATTAAGGTATTTTTATAGTTAATAATTTTGGAGATATAGGTTAGCTCAAAAGGGAAATGATTTAGGACTGAGATGAAAAAGCTCAGTCGCTTTATTAGCTGCGGAGTTTATGTAGGGGAGTAGAAGGGCTGAGAATGAGATCACTTCTAAAACTTTATGTACAAGAAAACGTATTGACTCCTCAAACACCCAAAACACGACAGTTTTTCATAGCCTACACTTCATTTGCCTTTTTGGCTAGGACTTGGTGCTCCTCAATGCCCTTTAGGGCCAGCATTTGTAATACATTTAATACAACACTAGTTACCACACTTCAACTTCAGTTAGTAAACCTGGAGCTCCAGCGGCTGCTGAGGTTCAGCTGAGTTAAGCTTTTCTAACATTTTCCCAGTGTTCCCTGCTTAAAGTGATCTCCTGGCCTCTCAGTTCTTGGGAGCTTTGCCCTCTGAATCTGTGTATGTCCCAGTGCAAACATAGAGATAAAACAAATTTTACCTCCCTTCCTTTTTGTCACACTAAATTACCTGTCTCATCTTTCACCTTGCTGTTATTAACCTGATTTAAATGGGCTAAACCTGTTGCAGTCTTCTTGGGACAAGGGTTAATGAGCAAGACCATTCTTCTCACATGTTCAGACAATCTCATGTGGATGTTTTCTCCTGCAACTTTCTTTCCTGGTGGTTTTCATTATTGTTCATAGAATGTAATTCATCCATTTGAGGTAATGGCTGAAATACACAGAGAGATTGTGGCTGCAGATGTTAACCTGTGAGATTAATCCATGATTGGGGGGGGGGGGAAAAGTGGAGAAATTTTAGAACCCTAATTGATTTGGAATGAGAATATCTAAGCCTCACCAGCATTTTGCCCTCATGGAGGGAGGCAAACAGTGCTTAGTTCCTTGATCCCTGGTTATGAGTTCAATCTCCTCCCTTGTTCTGTGAACTGGCATGTAAACTGAAAGAAGGGAGAACCTGCATCTTTCTACAGGTTACATCTTTTGTTCCTCATTGGCAGGTACTGTAGAATATTCACAAGGCCTCCAAATCCCAACTATCACAGTAAAGTAAACACTGACAAATCTATTCTCACTCAAAACTAAAATGAGCTATAAATGTGCTCACTGGAACGACATGCCTTAATGTGAGCTTTTTGTCAGACATCCTGGTTTTAAACTTCCCCTCATTCTGTACAACATTCGTGGAATATGAAGACCAATCTTTGACTGCTTTTCTGATTAATTAGTAAATGAAGAGCAGAGGCTTTATTTTGATCTACAAAGACATTGACACCAATCACCAAATAGTAATATCCAAGTTATGACAGCCTGACTCTAATGATATTGCCCTTAGTTAAATCTGAAGCTCTCTCTGGCTGTAAGTGGAAAGTAACTATTAACAGTGCATCAAACTTATCACACTCAATATTGTATGGGTCTATCCCTCACCTGGATTCTATTTTTAAATGGAGTTGTTCACTGGGTCATGCTTTGTCATCAGCCTTTTAATAGAATTTCCATTCAGATTAATAGAATGCTTTGAAGAGGTACCAATTATTACAGCTGGATAGTAAATCTGGTATCATGGTGTGAAGTTCTTCCCCTGCAATCTGGACTGGTGTGTAGCCATGTCACCCCAATGCCTCACTTCTAGGCCTCTACCCATCCTGCTTTGCTGTGTGAACCACCCGTCAGCCCGTGCCCAGCCTCCTGTGGGTAACCGGTCCCTGATCTAGTGAAGGAGCACTGCTGGCCAGCCACTCATGGGATAGACCCCAAGCAAACACCTCCAGTCCCAGATGCAACCTTGGGAACTGCGGTCTTGCAGGGTTCAGTGCTGTATGCTGTACCCTGCAAGCTCATTTACATTTGTCTGTCAATTTATCAGAGAAATTGGTATGCACCAGCTCTGTCACTCTAAGTGAGGTCTCTGCACACAGTCAATCCACATGCACTGTTTTAGATCAAACAAACAAATAAATTGAATGGATTACAGTAAGATTTTAAGTGAATATAAATCAGATTAATATATATATATCTCAAGAGATGCCTCTAGCAACCAGGCCCCCCTGTGGGTAGATTCTCAGCCTTTGGTGTTGCTTAGAAGATGGTTTCCAAGGGAGAGCCTTGAGACAAAGATGTCTCAGCTTTTAACAAGTTTTCTCAATGTTCCCTGGGGTCAGGTGATTGGCCATGTCCTGCAATGCGCATGATTTCTTCCACTTGAGCCAAAGTGCTCACAGATGCTTAGGCCAGTCCATTGTTCCAGTATGCATGCCTTTGCTGGGTGTGGAAACACAGCTTTTTGTCTGCATCTATTCAAGCTATATGAGACACACATTTGGGGATATGGCAGGGTTTCATATCTGTACATATGTATGACATTGCAGGAAACAAGCTACTACAACAATAACATTCAGTATGCCATGAGCATTCCAAAAACGCCTTACATGACATATTTTACATTAGATTAGACAATACACAGTTTCACTATAACAGTGAACATGAATGATACACAAATCACACTATAAGGGTGTACATGGGGTACAGTGTGTCACAAGTCCCCTCTTACAGAACTGCAGGAGGGTGAGCTACTGGCTAATCTGGAGGCAGCACATCAGTGTTGTCTTGATATTTAGCTATCAAAGTGATGAGGAAGCCAGCCTCAGTTTCCCCATTTGCCCTTCTTAGCATGATCAAAGGCCTTTTCTAGAAATCTATGCATAATACATCTAACTACAAGGTCCAATATGAGTCTTCCAATCTCCATCACCAAATTTATCATCAGTACCACATTTGTTATCATAGATGGGCATTTACAAGTGCATTCATTATACCATGCCCTTTGTTCAGGCAGTCTGCTTTCAGAGTTGGTTGGTTTAACCCTTCAATAGCTTTATGGACCCTGCATTTGGTTAGTCCCAGGCTTTCTTTCAATCCAGTGTCTCTCCCCTTCCTGGATCCTTGGGATTTTGGTGCCTCAGGGTCTGGTGAGATAAGAGTTTGGGGGAAATCCTGCATGCCAGTTGGCCCTTTGTGGGTCTGTCCCCCAGCTCCAGGATTATATATGTGCAGAAAGTCCCGCTCCTTCCTTGGGGTTGCTCTGTGTCTTCACCCCCAGTACTGCATTATTTCACACCCCTTTTTCCTAAAGGGTTATCATGTGTCCTTTCTGGGCTGAGAATGTCTGCAGCTTGTGCATGTAGCAACCCAGGTGCCTCCTGTGTGTTACCTTCCTGGGGAAATTTCCCCTCCCCGCTGCCAGCAAGCTGATTGGAATGCTCACAGACACCTTCTTCTGCATTGGAAAGAGGAGCGTCCTGTCTTAAAGAGGCAGAGTTAATTTCCACCAGCACAGCAGGGTAAGCGTCCTGAAAACCTGGGACAGGAGTTTGGGCACTCTCTGGCTGGGTCTACATTGACGGTGGCAAATTTGCCGCCGTCAGATCGATTGCTCTGGATTGACTGAGCAGTCTGTATAGACACGCTCAGTCGATCCAGCAAGCGACGCAGGAAAACCACCTCGATAAGTGGCGTAGTGCTGCGTCAAAGGGAACGCTGTTCCCTTCGACGCAGCACAGTGTGAACAGCGAGCAGAGGAGACGCTGCAAAGTCAATGGGAGATATGCAAGTGATTTATGTCACTTGTGTATCTCCCGTCAACTGCCACCGAATCACAAAGGTAAGTGTGGATCGGGCCTCTGTCTCCTCCTCTTTTATACCTGAGGGGACAATTGTGTGTCTGTTTCCTTCTGGAAAGCCAGCCACATAGTTCCCTCTCAAAATCTCAGCCACATGCTGAGTATTGGATGCACAGACCTTGAATCAGCCACTCTGTCCTGGGCATTCCCTCCTAAGTGAGCAGTGAGGAGACATTCCTGCACCCCCGCCAATTCTTCCCTAGCTTCCTTCTCTGGATTCTGCTCTGGGACACAGTCCTCCATGCTTTGCGGAGTGAGACTTGCCCCTTGTCCAGTTGCAGCCTGCTGGCAGCTCACTTCAGGGACTGCTTTCTCGGTGACAGGGGCTATTTCCTTCCCCTCTGGCAGGCAGGAGCCAGCCTCATTCCTCCCCCCAGCAGGAGACATGCTGGCTTCCTCCATCATAATTCCTGGGGTTTTGTCCCATCTCCTGGGCTCTCAGCATGGTAATCTTCAACCAATAACCTTTCTATGGGAGCAAGTTTCAGATCTGTTAGTTGGAAATTGTCTGTAAATGTTACATTGCCAGCAATATTGAGTGAAATGTCTGGGCTTATGTATATAGTCTGTTGGTACACAACAAGCCAGGGTGTGAATCTACAGCCCTCAACGCTGCCATGCACTAACTGGCCATGTGGAGACTGCTAGTGCACACTAAAAATTCTGTAGTATGCTTTGATAGACTGCTGTTTCAAAGCATAGTATGTCAAAGCACACTCCAGTACTTTTTGTGCATGGTAGCAGGGTCCACTTGGTCTCTCAGGCTGGGTCTACTCTGGGCCATCAGATCGATTGCTCTGTTCCCTTCGATGCAGTGCAGCGTGGACGGTGCGCAGAGGAGACGCTGCAAAGTCGACGGCAGATACTCAAGTGATTCACGTCACTTGCGTATCCCCCATCAACTGCCGCCAAATCACAAAGGTGAGTGTGGACCGGGCCTCAGTGAATGGTAGGTTAGAGTGTTGTAGATTTACACCCTGGCTTGCCACATGCTGTTGACAGATTATGTCAACAAGCCTTTAGTCTTTCAGGGGAGATTTTCAAAGGCTTCAATGACTCTCAGTGGGAGTTGGGAACTTAACTGTCATTTAAAAAAAAAAAAAAATCTCCCTCTTAGTCTACAAGTTACACTGAATGCCAGAACAAAGAAGAGAACCAAAATAATTGCATTCTGTAAAACTGCTTTGTTAGCAACACAGCAATTGGCACACTATATTTTCAAGTCTGAATTTTCAGAATGCATGTTAGGGGGTAACTTTTTTTGAAAAAAGCCTCCTTTTTGTGGATGCAATTTACACCTGTTTTTGCACATGCAATTCAATTGCAGGTGCAAATCTGAGCAGTTGCACTTCTAGCTACCTGATTTGCTTAGCAGTATCTTTGTTTTAAAACTGCAAGTACTATGATTTGATCTTAGACAATGAACTGAAGACACAGAACTGCAGGGGAGGAGAAGGTGAGTTGATACTGAAAGAGAACCACTGAGGTAAGAGGAGAGTTTGCAGAGGCTCAGAAAAAGCTGGGAATGAGCTAGGAGGAAATCAGAAATATTAAAAAAGGATCAGATTGTTTGGGAGGTAAAAATAAAATATTGAGCAGCTGAAAAAAGTGAAATGACATATGTTAATTGCCATTAGTGACTGCACTTAAATGAAAAGCACTAAATAAATTACAGGTTATACTATATTTTATGTCTTTGCTTAAACCAAAGTACTCCTCTGCTCGTTACATACATGTTCAAGATGAAAAGGCCCTTGTATTTCGTGTTCATTCACTGTATCACTTTGATCTACAGGAGAAACTCTTATTTGTGCAAAGAGAATTTTCTGAACATACACTGAATCAAGTGCAGACAAAGAAAGGTTTGGAATACATTACGTACTTGAGAGACTCATTTTAAAAGATACTAATGTTCACTTTGTACCTCTGTGAATTTAAATCCAGTTCAAGAGAAAAGCCAGCTAAGCAGGTGGAACAAAAACAGTCAAACACATTGCCTCTATCACTCCAGCAGTTGTCCTGGATATGGCTGCACTGCATGGTACAACCCACCATGTTTCCCAACTGCAGGTCAAGCTGATTTCTGCAGGTCCCATTGTTCATGTGGAGTAATACTCTTTTCTACCACTGTTATTTGTATTGTATTGTCATGGACCAGGACCCAATTGTGCTAAGTGCTGTACAAACACAGAACAAAAAGATGGCCCCTGCCTAAAGCATGGACAATAAAAGTACAGCCCTACTGATATCAGTGGGACTAGCTTTGAAGCAAGGAGACTCAAACTCTCAATGTTACTTTCTCATCCTTTTAAAGTTAAGGAACTCTGGATTAACCTCTTTGTTCTGGCAGTTTTTGAGGGGCCAAACCTTGCCATCAGACAGGTAAGAGTTTGGAATGTAACACTGAACTCTTGCATTTAGATTTAATTTGATTTATAGAGGCCCAGATCCTGGAAAGTGGTTTAGCACCTAACTCCCATGGAAGATACTTTTGAGGATCTGGGCCATAGTGCCTTTAATCCAAAGTACTAAATAAAAGTAACAGATGGATGTGCTGACAGAAGAATAAATAACTAAACAGAAGCAAATCAATAAGCAGTGGCCCTAAGCCATTACAAAATCATAAATACAAGAGAAGAGGTATCATAAAGAAGAGGAAAAACAGGTTTTCAGATGTGACTGAAGAAGAGAATCAGAAAAACGGGGAAAAAAGACTTCAAAATTGAGGCTTGGAGAGGAAAAACATAATATATAGAAATGGGACACGAACAGAGAATATTGGTAAGAAAATTGGGAGAAGATGGGTGGAAGGAGGGAATGTCAGGTAAGAAAGAAGAATTATGAGAAGAAAGGACCAGTTTAGCTGATGGTGTTAAAGGCATAAAAGAGAAATTTTAAAGTGATTGCACTGGAAAACAGTAGTGGGAGCGGGAGGGTGTGACCCTGGAAGACCAGGTTATGCCAGAGTGTATTCAGGCCAATTCACTTGTGTATTAGTATAGACCAAAGTGATTGTTGAAGGTAAGAGTGTATCTGGTGTTTAAAATTTCAGGAAAACTAATGGGATGTTACTTACATTGTTTTCACTTATCTGCATCCTATTATAGCAAACATTTACATTGTAAATACCTCTGTAACTAAATAACTCATGAGATAGGAAAGAAGCCTAGTGAAATGCTAAGGAAGGCCTTCATCAGAAAAAGTGCTATTGTGTGTGATGACCTGAGGTCAGAGGCTCAAAGTGCATTCCTCACTCACTATCATCAAAGGAAAAGTTCATGTGGGTAATGTCACTGTCAGCTTGTCTTCTGAGGGAAGAAGCTATAATGGATTCTAGGAAAGATCCTTCATCTCTGGACTGTTTGGATTCTTATAGAAAGGTGTACCAGATGCAAAGTGGAGATCCCCAGAGACAATCTGGGTACCCTGAAAAGACTTTTGGAAAACTGGAAGTTTATTACATTACTGCCATCATTTGAAATTACAAACTGTGATTCATCTGTACATATATTTTACCTGCTTTAAACTTTCAGTAACACTAATTTCCTTTTCTTAGCTAATAAATCTTCAGTTAGTTTACTATCAAATTGGCTGCCAGTATTGTCTTTGGTATAAAATCTGGAGTACCAGTTGATCTGGGGTAAGTGACTGGTCTCTTGGGAGTGGGAGAAGCCTGACGCAGTGTAATTTTTGGTTTAAGTGGCCTTTTATCACCAAGTCCAATTTATCTGGGTGGCGAGATAGAGTGGAGAGTTTAAGCTGATTGTGACTCCATGTAAGATTGAACCAGGAGTTCACATTTGTTGCTGATCAGGTGAAATCTAATTATAGAGTATACTACCAGTTTGGGATATCTGCCCTGTTTCTGAGAGTCTGCCCAGAGGTAGTCTCTCACAGTTGTGAGCCACTCCAGACAGTGTAACGGGGAAAAACACTAATAGCAAGGCAAAGCAAAAATTAGACAAGCTGCATGATTTTGAACCAGATGCAGTATCTGAGGGAAGGACTCTAACAAATCAACAGAAATAGTAGTGTAGACTTTGCTTAGAAAGCAGAAGAAACCCTTGTCAATCTCTTGTTTAATATGTGATAGTATTTTATAGAAATAAAACATGAAATGAACTGGTAGACAAAAAGGTTATTTCCTCATCACTACAATTTTAATATAAGAGGATACTAATTAGTTCTCTAGTGAACAGTCTTTATTATTTGTTGAGACTGAAACATCTGAAACTGTAACACTGAATCATTTGGCACCAATGATTATGACAGTGTAATCTCCACATGAAAATGACATGGAGAATCAGTTTGCACTGTCCATCTTGCTTCCTTTCTGAATGCATTAGTGTTCAGTGCAAATCACTGGACTATCTCATATTACAGTCTTCAGAACATATTAACTGTAATTTTCTATGATTATTTTGTTTAGAGGCAATGGGCTAAATTCTGCTATCAGTTACAGTGATATAAATCTACATTAGCTCAGTTCAAATCAATGGAGTTGCTTTATATTTACTTTGAGTAACTAATTCCTTGATGCCAATGGAGCTTAACTGGTATAAATTCAGAATAAGCAAAATTAGAATTTGACCAGTATGCTTACACTGACATTGGATGAGCTATAACATGTCATGGGCACCAGGACTTTCAATTGTCGATAAATAATGCTCTGTGAGTAAAAGTAAGGATCCACTGGTGATGGTTCACACTGGCACTAATGACACTGCATCATGGGTTTTCTTGCAGATAATAGGGGACTTCAGTGAACTTGGAAGTATGCTGAAGAAGAATGTCCAAGTGATCTTCTCCTGAGATCCTTCCTGTCACATAAGCAAAGGAAGATAGGAAGGCAGAAGATTCTGGAAATGGCTAGGTAAGTGGTGGAGGAGTTTGTTTTTTTTTAAAAGTGGCTTAGGAGCTCGCTGAACTATTAATGTTGATTTTAAATAAGTCTTGGGACAGTGGGAAAGTTCTAGAAGAATGGAAGAAAGCAAGTTATGCCAATACTGAAAAAAGGATAAACATGATGACCCAGGTCATTATAGGCTTGTCAGTCAGATATCGATCCTAGGAAAGATAATATAGAGTGGCTAATATGGGACTCCACTAATCAAGAATTAAAGGAGTGTAATATAATGAATGCCAGTCAATGTGGGCTTATGGAAAACAGGTCCTGTCAGACTAATTTGGTATCTCTTTTGATGAGATTAAAAGTTTGGTTGGTAAAAGTAATAATGTCCTAATATACTTAAGCTTCTGTAAGGCATTTGACTTGGTACATTTTGATTAAAAAAACTGGAATGACCTATAACTAACATAGCACACATTAAATGGATTAAAAGCTGCCTGATAGGTCTCAGTGTAACTATAAATGGGAGTCATCATTGAATGGATGTGTTTCTAGTAGGGTCCCTCAAGGATTTGTTCTTGGCCCAACATTATTTAACAATTTTTATTAATAACCTGAAAGAAAACATAAAATCATCACTGATAAAGTTTGCAGATGACAAAATATTGGAGTGGTAAATAATGAAGAGGACAGGTCACTAATACAGAGCAATCTGGACTGCTTCGGAAGCTGGGCACAAGCAAACAATCTGCATTTAATATGGCTAAATATATACATTTAAGAACAAAGATATACAGGATGGGAATTCTAACCTGGGAAACAGTGACTCTAAATTAGATTTGGGGGGGGCGTGGTGGATAATCAGATGACTATGAGCTCCCAGTGTGATGCTGTGGCCAAAAGAACCAGTACTATCCTTGGATGTATAAACAAGGGAATCTGAAGTAAGAGTAGAGAGATTATTTTACCTCCCTATTTGACACTGGTGCAACTGCTGCTGAAATACTGTATCTGGCTCTGGTGTCAACTCAAGAAGGATGTTTGATAAATTAGGGAGGATTCAGAGAAGAGCCACAAGAATGATTAAAGATTTAGAAATCCTGCCTTAGAGTGATAGACTCAAGGACCTCCATTTAATCAGTTTAACAAATACAAGGTTAAGGGGTGTCTTGATTAGTCTATAAATACCTACACTGAGAACAAATATTTGCAAATGGGCTCTTTGGTCTAGTAAAGGAAGGTATAACACAATCCAATGGCTGGAAGTTGAAGCTAGATAAATTCAGACTAGAAATAAAGTGATTAACTATTGGAACAATTTACCAAGAGTTACAGTGGACTCTCTGTCACTGGCAACTTTTAAATCCAGATTGGGTGTTTTTCTAAAAGACATGCTCTAGAAATTATTTTGGGGAAGTTCTATGGCCTGTGTAACACAGGAGGACAGACTAGATCACAATGGTCCTTTCTGGCTTTGGAATTTATGAACTGATAATTTAGTGTCATTGTGACAGAATAGAATCCAGCTAACTTTCCTGTTGTAATGTGGTTTAAGTACTAGCAGGAGTTGAGAATATAAAAACTCATTTTGTCCCTAAAATAAGCAGCTATGACCCTGAATGAAAATATAAATATATATTTATGTATATGAAGCAGAATAAGAAGTTCTCATTTTTACATAGTTCATTTATGTTCACTTCATTCTAACATTGCTGAATCCTATCAGCACTGCTGTTTGGCTTTACTTTGAAGTTAGTTGATTCTTTAATGTGCTTCCTATTAACTACATGAAAACATTGTGCCGAACAGTATCAATTTATTTTGGCTCTCTCATTTTTAGACATACCCCCCATTCATTACACATCAACAAGAACAAATAATGGTGCATGTGAGTCAAGTATTAAAAGCCGATTTATTTTTAAATTTGATTATTACTCAGAGTCAGTCCCTACTGCTGAACTCAACACAAAATGAAACAGATTGCTTCAGATTCAGTAGACCTTGCAAGTTTCTGGAGCTATTTATTTTGACTTTTAAGATTGAACTAGAAACCTGATATTTCAAGATTGATACACCAATATGGCTGGCTAGTAAATTATTGCTCTTTCGTGGCTTTGTCATGAACATTAAATAAGTGCAGGGCAACAGTAGCTCGAAATCAGATAGATTGTGGCTATCAGAATCAGTCTCCTGTTTTCTCTTGGAACTGCAGTTCAAGTATCCTTTCCCAGGCCTATACCATGCACAGCACACATCCCCGTGTGCCAGCATTACTAGTGTGTGTGTGTCATGGGTGAGAGGCAGGGAATCGGGAAGGCAGGAAGACTCCACCCGCTTGGGAATGGCATGTACAGATTGCTCTGCTGCAAGGTGGTACAAGAGAGCAAGGGTGTGTGTGTGCCTTTTGCCCCTTTACTCCCTTCTATGGCCATGCAAGATGAACCATAATTTGATTACCTTTCACAGTCTAGACTGCCTCTCTATCCGTAACTCTCCCTTGCACCTAGATATTTCAGCTCTTGCCAATAAAATGATCCATTGCTCTAAAACCCACTGACTATATGTGGTGCGCTCGGCTAGACACCTGGAGAATTAAGGATGGAGTGGTAACCCTAACTGGGAACTTTCCTACTTTTGTTAATTTAAGTGTGTGGGTTTAATTTTCAAACAGGGCCACTAAACTTTAACTAATTGGTATAGATGTAGGTACCAAAATGATGACTCAGTCACCTAAATATTCTAAATGAAGGAACCCAGATTTAAAATGTGGGCTCTAAACTTACACATCCTTGTAACGTAACTATTTCTGTTTAATTTTCCCTCCCTTTTTAAACAGCCTCTTGTAGCTTTCAAAGGATAGGTACAATGTTTATAACATGACAATAAAAACAGATGCAAGAAGCTGAAACATCACATTAATTCCTCTCAGATGAAAGAGGGTATGGCTCACTCATGTTTCAGAGACATTTATTACTGTGTTTAATCTAGATTTTCATGTTGCATAGTTAAGGAATCATGTAGGGAAAAAGTAAACAAGGTGCAAATGTTATTCCCAGCCAGAAGTGGTTTGGCTTCAGAAAAATTCTGTGTAGTCATAAATAGAACTAGGATTTCCATCTCTTGTTATTCAGTATATCTTGTATGGGACAATTCTGTGGTGCCTGTAGCTGTTAACAGTTGCCAATCTAGGGGGTCAGGCAAAGGTTAGTATCTCAGCTGTATATTTGTTCAGGAGTTAGAGCTTGAGTCTGCATTCCTGGCACACACAAAGCATCCATCATTCTCTATAGGAGCTTAGTATGAATCAAGGAGAGTTTGGGCGTGCTAGGAATGCAGAACTGGATCTGTTAACAGCAATAGGGCGGTTTTTGTGTATTTTGTGTCCTGCCTAGGTTGCCATAGCAACAGAGCCTAGCTTGTTGCCATAGCAACAGAGCTAGACTATTATGGGATAGCTCAGCCAGTTCTGGCTGGTCTTAGGCTTGGTCTACACTTACCTCTGCGATTCGGCAGCAGTCGACGGGAGTTACGCAAAGTACGCAAAGAACTTGCGTAACTCCTGTCGACTTCTGTGCTTCTCTTCTGCATGCTGTCTTCACTGCACTGCGCTGACGGGAACCGTGTTCCCATCGACGCAGCGCTACGCCACTTGCAAGGGTGGTTTAATTGTGTCGATTTCTGGATTGACTGAGCAGGTCTTAACTGACTGCTCAGTTGATCCAGATAAGTCAATCTGATGGCAGCGACTTTGTCACCATCAGTGTAGACATAGCCTTAGTTGTAGTTCACTAAAATCCTGTCTGTGTGCTTACATCTCTCTGTGTGCCTGTATGCTGGTTTCTAAATGTGCATTGCTAAATTCAGAGATTCTGACACATTTTGACCTGTCCTTACCTCTACAGTTGGCCTGCGATGCCTCTTCTTATGGCATGGGAGGGGTCATGTCACATGTTATGCCTTTGGGAGAGGAGATACCCATTGCTTTTGCATCATGCTCCTTAAGGCAGAAAGTAACTATGCCCAAATTGAAAGTAAAGCCATGGGAATTGCTTTTGGAATTTGGAAATTTCGCCAGTACCTGTTTGGACGGAAGATCACACTACTCACTGACCATTGACCTCTAACTTGAATTTTTGGACCACACACAGGCTTTCCACCATTGGCAGCTAGTCATATGCAATGATGGGCATTGTTGCTTTCAGTACACACATGTGAGATCAAATATCAGAGAGCAACTCTGCACTGCAACGCAGATGGTCTCTCAAGGCTGCCTTTACCAGTTAAACATCAAGATATTGGCCAGAAAGAAATTTTCTATTTTGAACAGGTAGAGAATACACCCATCAGTGCTTCTCAAGTAAAGACAGCAACTCATGTTGACCCAGTACTGTCCCAAGTTATAGACCTAGTGATGCATGGAACTTCCCTATAGGACACTCAGGTCTCACCTGATCTTCGTCCCTACATGTCCAGGAGGATTGAGTTATCAGTCCATTCTGTTTGCTTGTGGGGAATGTGCATCATTATTCCACTACTGAGTTTGCAGATTTTAAAACAGCTACATTCATCTTACTGTGGAATATTGTGCATGAAAGAAATTGCACGAAGCTACTTTTGGTGGCCTGACCTGGACAGTGCCATTGAAGAGAAGACAAGAGCTTGTACTTCATGTCAGAGTGTGACAGACTCAATTGGCCACCCATGGGACTGGTCTGGAAAGCTGTGACAGCGTATTCACATTGATTTTTGTCAGCCCATTTGAAGGAAGCATATTCCTGATTGTTGTCGACACCCACTCCAAGTGGCCAGAAGTCTCTGTAATGCCAACCATGATTGCTGAAAGTACTATCCAGAGATTGCATGAAATCTTTAGTCATTCTGATCTAACAGAACAACTTGTGAGTGACAATGGACTGCAGTTTATTCTCAGGAGTTTGAAAATTTTATGAAAGCAAATGGGATACATCACACCACTTCAGCAGCATCACATCCATCCACCAATAGATTAGCAGACAGGTTTGTGCAGCCAATGAAGCAAGCTTTAAAATCTACAAGGGGACATTTGTGCATTCAAAATCATCTGCACACCTTTTTACTATCCTACAGAGACACAGCTCATGCTACGACCAAAGTGTCTCCAGTCTTTCTAATGATGGGATGACAGCTGCACACTTGCTTTGACCTGTGGAAACCCTCCAAAGCATGACAAGTTGTGCAAGGTCAACAGCAAAACCAAGTAATCAGATGTGCACACAGAGCAAAAGACTGAACCTTTAATCCTGGACAGCCTGTTCTAGCTCGAAACTATGCTTTTGGAGCTAAATGGGTCCCTGCTACAGTCAGTCATCGCCCAGACAGGACCTGTTTCCTACACTGTCCAGACTGCAAATGATCTCACCTGGAGACAGCATGTAAATCAGTTCTTGCCAGGTAATACAAGTCCCAAGAACACATCTCAATTTGAACTGCCTGACCTCACCATTGCAGGTGAGATATCCCTGAATCAAGAGTCACCCGTTCCTGACTCCCCTCCTCCATCCACCTCTGCAGCAAATACAGCACCCTCTCCTGTTTAAGCAGATACAATACCCTCACCTGTTCAAGCTATGATTCCTGAGCCCATTGTTAGACCTGCACCAATAATACCTTCCAGTGCAAGAACACTGGAAGTCCGCTGTAATCCACCTAGAGAGAGAAGGCCTCCTCAATAGCTGGAATATTAGCTAGGGCAAACCCATGTTTGCGGGGCAGAATAAGTCCCAGGGCTTAGCTGGGAAATGAGGCAATCTACCCTCATTCCCTAGTTTAGTGATTATTCCGTTAAATGGGTGTTTTCATTAAGAGGGGAGGAATATGTTGTGTAATTTGTGTCTTGCCTGATTGCCATAGCAACAGATCCTACCTTGTTGTCATAGCAACAGAGTGAGAATATTATGGGATAGCTCAGCCACTAAATGATGATTCTCATAGGCTGCATGTAAGTCAGAAATCTGAGGTCAGATCACCAGCCCTGTCCTGCCCCTTTGTGCTGCTCCAGCGGCCCAATGCAGAAGGAAACTTGCTTAAACAGCCTGCTGGGATTTCTCTTGCATAGGGGAATTCCTCCATGGCAAAACAATGGCATAGCTGACTCCAGTCCATCCATTCCTGGTGTGACCCGTCTGTGCCCAGGGCAGCCCACTGATAATGCCAGGGTCAGGGCAGGGTGTAAAAGGAGAACAAATTCTCCCAGCACTGGTGGGTGACACTGAAGTCAGACTTCCCAACCAGCCACAAACAGTGCTTCTGATTCCCCCACACTGGTTATCAAGAAGCCACTGTGCAAATACACACAGACCCCTTTACTGCATTTCAGTCTCTGGCTCCCAAACTGCCACTAGATCCAGCAAAGAGACCAGTCATTTAAACACTATACTCTTTACTCAAAAGATTCCCTCTGATTCCAAAGGACCAGCCACAGTACCAGTTCACTATAAGTTTGGATCTTACCCAAAATACCACACTGCCAGCCAATCCTTTAGTAGCTAAAGCTAAAGGTTTATTATAAAAAGAAAAACAAACAATAAGAGAAATGTTAAAGGATTAGAGCAATCAGATACATACAAATGATTTGAAAGTCCATATACATCAGATTTCTAGAAAAATTGTGGAGTTACAGGCTTGTATAGTCCCTCTGGTATACATCCAGTACCTGGATGAGTCTGTGTCCTTCAGTTCAGTTGCAAAGTGTATTAATCCAGAGGTGGGTAGGTGTTGTCTGCAGCTGGACAGGAACAAAGACAAAATGGTTTCTGTGGTCTGATCTTATATACTCTGTGCCTCTGGCCATGCAGCTTGTAGGCCCTTATAAGAACTAAAATGGAGTCCAGAGTCACATGGGCCAATCCTGGTAACTCTTCAGGTATGCCTTCAGTTACTTTCTGGGCCTTTGCCTCTGTAAAGGTCTTGATGGACCATTAAGTGGGCTATTGTCCTGCCACCTCTCTGTCTGGTGTGTGTCTTGTACAGCATAGTTTGAAATACAGGTATATCAAAGATGTCCATAACTCCCCTTACAGATATAACACATGAACATAAACATTATCATCTTACTCAGCACATTGTAACTTTTCTAACAGTACCTGACATGGCATGTCTCACATAGATTACCATGATTTTGACATACTGATGTCAGATAACACAAATCCTCCCCCCTCAATCCAGTCAGCATGACACCTGGCTCCTTGGAGTAACATGTTCGAGGGTGGCAGAGGGTATGGCAGAACACACTGTGCTGGCAGAATGGATCCTAAACAAGAGCCCCTTTCTGTAGTGCAAGTAAAACAGCCCTGAGACTGTTTTGTGGTGCACAAGAACCAATCTGATCCCTGGCTACTTTTAGAAACTGGTGGGAGGGTGCGGGGAGAAAAATGTGGTGCAATGCCACTTATACCCTTTCCTTCCTAGCTCCACTGGGTGCCGTTCAAGTACCCTGGAAAATCTGTCCCCATACGTATTATGCAATAGTATCATTAAAGCTGATGAAATGAATAGCTGCAAATAAACTACCCAAACAGTCTAATTTTAAGTTTAACCCTCCCTCTGCCTAAATACACAAACCCATCTTTTCCCTTGCTAAGTTTGGTTCAGTTTTTACCTCTTACCATTTTTATTGCTGCTCAGTAGCTATAAAGGGTTTTCATTGACTTGACATTTAAATAGATTTCTACACTTGGCTCACAACTTTTACACAAAGTTTATTCCTGGCATTTTAAACATTCAGATTATAAACCCTGAAACCGGGCTCGTAATCAAAACCTATACAGACTCTTAACAGTTTGCAATGCAGAGTTATAGTTATGTAAGGTTTTCGATCTAAACCTTTAGTAACCAAAACAGACATTTTTAGTAACTGCCCCTACAGTAAATTGCAACAAAGGCTAAAAATATCCATTGCTCTGTATAAAATTATCATGTAAATGTAGCATAAGACTTTCATTATAAAAACACACCTCTAGGCACTCTTCTCCAGAACCAGCTCATTACTGTAAATAAAAATAAATGAGGCTTTGACTTTGAAACTGTTTGACTTTCAGCCAGGCACTTGTCAAAGTTACTGCTTTCTTTTTCTTCAAATTGGTCTATGAAGGAAGGAAGGAGAGATGAGTGTCTTGCTTAATAAAATATTGTTTTCACAGCCTTCTTCTGATCATCACACTTTCAAAGAATTCAGAAAAATCTCAATCCCTCTGCTTCCTCGCTACTTCTTTCTTTAGTTTCTTTGCTATGTGCTGCTGAAGGAATTTGACTGAGGAGTCTGTCATCCTTCCACCCCCATTTAGAGTAGATTAGATTAGGTCTTAATTTTACTGGTGGTCACTGATATACCTAAGAACTTTTTATTTCCCCCCCTGAAAAAACCAGGGGCACCGTCCTACTCACAAAGTCCTTTGGTTCAGAAAGACCACTGGTGTCAATCGGCTTTGGGATCAAGCCCCGAGTTGTAAAATATGAGGCTATCCTGCACTAATGACAGATATTGAATGTACATAATTTGAAACAAAATTAATAAAGTGAAATGCACTTTATAGCAAGGAACATATGATTTCTACACCCCTTCCTTTTAAGTTAATGGCCAGCCCACAGAAAGAACTCTAGTAAGTAACCTTTCTTTGAGATGTGTGGCCCCTATGGGTATTGACAGTGGGCGTGCATGTGCAGGGACCAGAAATTCTTCAATAGCAGTGTCTGATCTGTGTCTGTGCCCTATGTCGCCTCATGTTCCCAACTGAGGGTGTGAAAGGGAGCGTGGACTGATTGCTTCTCTAGTTCCAGGGCTCATGGAGGAGTAGGAGAGTATGAGGAGGTATGCTGTACCACTGAGCCAAAGGAGGCATACCCAGACAAAGCTTGAACCAGAGTGTAGTGCTTGGTGAAGGTTCCCCTACTGGGTCTCTGCTTGTCTCCAACAGGAGTTTTCCCTGTGTAGTGGCTACCAATGCCACCAGAGCTCTCATAGAATGGGCTCTGATGGTTTGAAGAGAAGGAGGGACTTTCATATGCTCATAGCAAAGGATGCAGGAGGAAACCCACTTAGAGGGCCTTTGGAAAGAACTAGCTTCCCCCCCTATTTTTTTTTTTTTTGCAATAGCTATGAACAAGCTTAGCTTTGCAAAAGGGTGCAGTTATGTGAACATAGAAAGCTAGCTTCCTGCACACATCCAGTGGTGAGGCTTAGGGTAAAACACCAGAAGGTGAATGGTCTGGTTAAGGTGCACCTCAGATGGCACTTCTAGCATGAACTTTGTTTGTAGTCACAAAGAAACCTTGCTCTTGAGAAAAATTGTATAAAGCAGGCCAGCTGTCAGGGCCTCAAGCTCCCCAACCTTTCTCGCAGAGGAAATTGCCATCAAGAGGGTGACTTTCAAAGACAGATGCAGGAAGAAACAGGATGCCAAGGCTTCAACAGTGGGCTCATGAGAGCAAAGAGGAGCAGGTTCAGATCCCAGGTAAGACTGCATTGGAGTCAATGTCCTTAAGATGCTCTTCAGGAAATTGCTAGTGATGTGATAAGAGAAGACTGTGCACCCCTCCACCAGGGGGAGGAAAGTATTGATAGCTACCAAATCTACCCAGAGAAGCTGCTAGACAAGCTTGACATCTTCAATGAGAGAAGATAGTCCAGTATGAGGGGATTCCTGATGCTCAGGAGCTAAGTGGTGCTACTGGTACCAAAGGGAGAGTTGTTTCCATTTCGTAGAATAGCATTTTCACATAGAGGGTCTCCTGCTGTTTTTCAGGATGGATTGAAATCCCTGAAAGCATATGCTCTGTACTCATAGTCCATCCAAAACCCTGGCTACAAGAGGCAAGGAAGCTGGGTTGGAGTGGTTCATCTTTTCCTCATTTTGGGACAGCAGACCCAGGAATGGTTGTAGGTGGATGGGAGGTTAGCTGCAGGATAAGGTGAAAGGGTTTCCCTTGGCCACCAGTGAGCTGTCAGGATCACCATTGCCCCATTGAGCTTGATCTTCCTGACTACATGAGGTAATAGGGGAATGGAAGGGAAGGCGTACATCAGTGGATCTGACCACTGCACCATGAAGGCATCTCCTCTGCAACTGAGGCCTTAGGTAGCCTGCGAGCACTAGGCTGGGCACCTGTTCTGCTGGGTTGTGAAGAGATCCAAAGATAAGACCCCCACATTACTGAGAGGTGTGCTGTACTATCAGTAAGTGGAGTTCCCACCTGTGATCTGTGTGGAAATGCCTGCTGAGACTGTCTGCTAGGGAATTGATTACTCCTGGGATGTATAATGCTGAGAGCCTGAGGTGATTGATGCCTGATGCACCAGTTCAAGAGGTGGGCCATCTCTCTGCTGAGGAGGGTGGATCTTTCTCACTCCTCCCTGTTTGTTTACATAGAAGATGCTGGTCTGACCTACACATGTGCAGACTGAATGATGGGTAGAAACATCTTCAAGTCTTGTGGACTGCCCGAAGCTCAAGTAGGTTGATATGTAGCCTGGATTCTTGTACTATCCCACAACAGAGGCATCTGTGATAACAGTCTTTTGTAGGTGGTGAAAGAACTAAAGGGCTCCCCCTCCCCAACACTTTGCTCTTCCATCAGGTGAGCAACATCAACATGAGAAGAGAAACTTTCTTGTCTTGTGAAGTTTGCTCCTTCCCCTTTTCTTGTCTTTCATTCAGCCAGCAATCAGACTTCTACACTATTTCTGTAAGGAGCACAAAAGGGGAAAGGAAGGTGGACCAGCCCATCCCCTCATTAATTTTTCCATCAATGAGGCCTAAGTTCTGATACATCAATTTTGGTCCATTGATTTCTGGCACAACACTTCTCTTGTTTACCAAGCATGATCCTAATACAATCCTTGAGTTACATCACTAACTCTTTTTGATTAGCCTATTTTAGTGTTTCTCCTTTTTTCATCTTTTCCCATCAACATTTATTGTTATAGATTATTGTGACATTTTATTAACTTTTATCTATTTTCCCACAATTGAGCTCTCAATTAGGGGACATTTGTAGGCCCAATTGTCACTACAGCTCATGGATGAAACCCTGATCCTCTAATAGCCATTGAGAAATCCTACCACTAACTTCTCACGTAGCACAAGAGCTAAAAATCCCAACAGTTTTAACATGCTGACACAGTAAATAAGTATGCAGAGAAATAAAGCTGACAGCAGTTAAGAGCATCGGTGAAGAAAGATGGATCGAGGTGTCTTCAGTATGCTGTTGATCTTATCAGGCAGAGTATCTGAGTGTCATGATCTGCAGTCTGATGCAGCTTGAATCTGGGGTACTGCTGAGCCTCCTTACCCTAGCAGCCTGGGCTGACCTCCAGCCATGTTTCTGCTGATGATACGCAGCCAGACACTCTCGGTCCTGTTATCACCGAAAATGACAGCAGGTGGTGCCACACACCCAAATGAGTCACACGAATACTCTCCCTGAGCCACTCATATACCCACCATAGAGCAAAGCATCAGCCAGTAACCGTCCTCCAAGTCCCCAAGCTCTTCATACAGTAGTGCACCCTGAGAGTACCATCTTGTACTGAACAATGATTTGTACTGTGCAAGCTCATTAATAAGTCCACTCCCCTCTTGACGTGGGGAAAGCATGCACCAGTTTCTGTTGTTGAGATGAGATTTACCAGACACTTCAATCCAAGACACAGTTTAAGATAAAACATTAAACAAGATTATTAACTACAGAAGAATAGATTTTAAGTGATTATAAGTGGTAAGTGTAAAGAGACCAGAAATAGTTACCAAAGAAATAAAAATAAGATCAGTCTAAATTCTACACACTAACAGGATTTGAGTCTAGAAATGTCTTACCCTGAGAGATGGTACAACAGGCTACAGACAATAGTGCTTTCCCTGCGTGGGGCCATCCCTCCACCAGTCCAAAGTTCTTTGTCTTCCTGACATTTCTTCAGTGTTGAGCTGGGGGGAGATGGGATGATGTCACTCCCCTTCTTTTATAGTTTGTTACAGCAAGCTGGAACAATTGAGGTTTGTGACCTGGGGGTTGTCCTCATTGGTCAGTCAGGGTCCATTGATTATGTGCTTCCTCAGTGAAGTGTCCATTCTAAACAATCTGTTTTAGTGGATTCCATCCTTGAATGGGTGAAAGAGAGCTATCAGCACTGTCTGGCCACTCCATATTCTACCTGAAAAGCTGGTTTATGAGTGTTTCCCACTTTACAACATGTTCTAGTAGCATTTTCAGCAATATTTTATAACTTCACTTACAATGACAAAACATATAATCCACCAGGATATTGATGTTTAGCAGATCAAGACTTTTAAAATATTATTACACGAGGCCTTTTTTTGCACAGAACATATAATTATAGGACAATGGTGAATATGGAGTTTTTGGAGTGTTGCTTTTAGACACAGAGTGTCACACTGAGTGTCTGTTCCAGCAGTCTGGCAAAGGATAGGGCATGGATGAGAACAAACTGGCTGAGGCACATGTAGTGATGAGAGAGGTGATGGTGGTAGGTTGGAAAGTGCAACTGGAAGATATGGCAAAACTTATTTTTCCACCAAATAGGAAACATTTTTTCACTCATTCTTTCATATTCATAATCTAGCACTCAGTCTAGTCATCACCTTGATTCCTGCCTTTTGTTGTAAGACTAAACTAGACAATGTAATGCTCTTTACTTAGGGGCTTCTCCTTAATTTAAAAGTAGGCTAAAACTAGGACAGACTACAGCAGCCCACTTGGTAAATGGAGGGTCTCGCCACAGACATATTTGACCAGTGCTCCATGATCTCCATTGACTGCCTGAGAATTTGAGTGGAATGTCAGGTACAGCTGGTTTGGAATTTTCTGTCCAAAATTATTTTTGATGGAAAATAGAGTTTTTTAAAAACTCAAAACTTTTCCTTGGAAATTTAGACTTTTTTTTTTGTCAATTTTTTTATTTTTCTGCCAAGAAAATTGAAATGAAATATATTGTTTCAGGAAGGTTCAAGCTGAACTGAAATGTTTCATTTTGCAGTGGTGCAATATTAAACTATTCTTCCTAAAGTGCAGTAGTGCCTCATGGAAGTTGTCATTTGGGCGCTTCATGTCACCATTCTCCTATGGGCTGGGCTTTTTTGTACAGACTAAATCTCCAATGATGCAACCTAGTCTCTACTATGAGCTGCATGAGAATCATGGGAATCACATGGCTGTAGTGGATGAGGGGAGATGTAGTCCAGCCTGGTCCATAGGGAGGAATGAGGGCAGGGAGTGCCTGAACTTCAGCTCTGATGAGACACCAGGGCATCTTAGGCAGATGTAGTTTTGTTAAAAAATTGTTCAGACCTTTTCATTCTGTAAAGTATTTAGATATTTTGACATTTCCTCCTAGTTAGGAAGAAAACAGATGTCAAAATATCAATTCAGCACAGGAGGGAAATTTTGATTTTTGCTCAGCTGTGTTTATGGTAACTGAGCACCTATCTAGCTGTGAGGCTGCCTCTCTTCCTTGCACTATATTGCCACAGTTGTGTTCTGCAGAGGTGTTTGAGCTGAATACCCCTTAGTATAAGAGGGTGTCACTGGCAGACACTTTTTGTGAGGTCCCCTTTATTATGGAATGCATTCCTTCCCCCACTTGGTCCAAATCACCCCCTCTCACCCTAAATCTACTGATTATTCAGAACATGCTGCAAGGCTTATATTTTTGGGAGGGCTGCTGAAGAAGCAAATATTGGTAGGAATGATATTTGGGGAAGTGGGAGATTTGGCTTATTTTTGCTCTGGCTGGCTAATAAGTAGTGTATGTTAGGGGGTTTGTCACAGGATGAGCTGCTCCTTTAAATTGGTTGGGGTTCAGCCTCACCTGTGCCATGCTTAACCTAGGTGGAGGAATTAAATGTAAGGGTCATGTGATGGAGGAACATGTGACTTAGAACCAGCTTTACTAGGGAATAGTCCAAGTTCTTCAGGAGGGAGCCTAGACATGGGAGTGAGTGTTTCCTTAAGGAGAAGGAGAATAGCTAGGAAAGAGCCAGTGAGGAGGCCAGGCTGAGCATGTGGGGAAAAGACAGGGTAATCTGTGTTACAGGGGTATATAATCCAGTTGGTTAGGAGCCTTTGACTAGTGACTCACAGTAAAGGGTGAGTGTAGTTCTCTCTATGCTGCTACCTTGTGAAGGGATGTAGGTACTCATGCAAACAAGGGGAAAAAGGGACTGACCAAGAATCTGAAGGGGAACAGAAGAGATCCTTGGAAGAAGGGCCAGGCTTGGCAAGAGTCTAAGGCCAAAGACTGATTTGGTGTTTTCCTTTGGACTTTGGTTAACTCTGGAAGGAGTAGACTTTTGTGACTTAACAGGAGGCTTGGAAAACTGAGGCATTAGATGGTCCTGAAACTGGATCAGGTAACTCCCTGCTAGTTTTAATTTTGTTGTTGCATTTGTCACAAGCACCTAGAGTGTTCACATAGCTGCCTCTTCTTATTTTATAAAACTAAATTTTAGAAGGAAAAATAAACTGCAGAAAAATACAAAAATAGACTATAATATTAATAATTAAAACCCCCTTCTTTTTCCAAAATAGTGCAACACAAGACTTCAGTATCAGCTAAAATCTGTGTACTCATCAGGGATAGTTTTCTGAGCATTCAGCACCCGCAATTGAGGCTATATTTTCTAAAGTGGCCACCATTAAGGAGCTTGCATGGAGACACTTATAGCCAGTTTTTCAACAGGACCCAGCATCTTACATGGAGCAACATGCTGAGCTCATTTGAAAATGTGGTCCCGTGTGACGCATCTAAAAAATTTAAAGAGGGGAACATGAAACTTCTGGCCTATTCATAATATTATGCTGTATGGGATATCTTCAGGACTTTGTTTACACAATGATTCCAATGATTATTCTATATAGAAATAAAAAAGAACTTTGTTTTTAGTATGGTCAGCATCTCTTCCATATGCAACATTTTTCATTTAGAAATGGGAACTACCATGAAAACCCTATTTTATTAAGCACTGATGTGAAACTCTCTGAGGCAGAGGACCAGAAATATAGACCATTCTCAAGTAATTTACAAGCTAGAGAACATCCATCCATGCAGTGTGAATTTATCATATTTTAGTAATTTAATGATAATCTGGATCTTGCATTTATGTAGGGCCTATCATTCTGAAGGAGTACCCCAAAGGGTTTTACAAAGTAAATCGATGGTTCACTTCATCTAACACTGAAACACAGCCACTTCTGGAATGAAATACAAACAGTTCAACGATGCACAGAACTAATTAATATACAACATTTGAGGCAGGAAGAAATAAATGCTTTTTTTTTAAACTTCAAGGTGAGTTTAGACAACATATTCAGAATCCTATATGAATTTAGCAAGGGCACTTTTCCCCTCAGATACTTGACTTTATGTGCTAAAAATATCACCAAATAATTTAATGGGGGCAATACAGTTTTTATTTATAAAATAGTAAACACTTCCCTTCCCTTTAATTTTCTTTGCCAGGCATATTCCTGATTGACCCTCACTATCATTTTCCCCATTCTAAGAACTGGATCCTGTTCTCATTGAAGTCCATGATGCAACTTCCACTGGCTTGGGGCTTCAATGATGCAGGATGTCATGGATCCACAGGGTCTGGTCTATTCCCTAGCCTTTAAGACGTTTCTTGAGAACCACTGCTTTAGTGGGCCAGGCTCCAAGGCTGCACACAATTCCATAAGGGCAGGGCCATGCCCTCCAAGACTGGGCCTTCAGGAATCAGTGATCTCTATCTCTCTTCGTAGCTCTCTGCCGTGAATCTATCTAAGTCAGACTTCTCTGGCCTCTTCAGGGTGCAATGCTCTCAGTGAGTATGCAGTGACAGCAGGCAGCCTTTTCAAAATAAGGTAACCATTTATTAGTCATCTTGCATAGAGAATCTGAAAGTCTGTAGTTAGCAAAGAGAGACAAAGGGCAAGCCAAATCCATTTTGATCAAACTAGTGTAGTCAGCCAGCCAAGCTATTATGGACTCCATTTCTGATCTTATTTCCCTCCCTTTGTCTTCGACCCGGGTGCAAGATATTAAGTCCATCCAAAAGGCAGCCCTTATTCCCATCATCTGACACCTTTTCCTCTCTGTCCCCCGGCTGAGTTCACATGTTGCCCTTGCTGATGTTTCCTTCTGTTAACATTGATTGTTCAGTTGTTGGGAGCTCTCGTTGTCTTTCTGGATCCTCTGTTGATTAGGATCAGTTTCAACCAGTTCTTTAAGACCTATTCATTCCATCCAGACAGCAAGGTGACACATACTCTTCACTTCTCCTGCACTGTTCAGGAGCAGTGTTAACCTTTTTGCCCCCACTGAATAGCAAGGCAAAGTACAGAGGAAAACTGAGGCACACATAGGCTTCAGAAAAATATTATGAAAAATTCTCACTTTGTCACTCCTTTCAGTAGGAGATGGGTGCTCAACTCTTTTGTGCTTTTGAAAAATCTCCCCTTAAATCCCTGCATCTTCAATGTCCCATGTTACAGCCATAATTCTTGTTACCTAGGAGGACTGGATTTCCTAGAACTGAATACCACGCACTACTAAGCCAAAAGTGTTGCTTTTGAGCAAAATGAGACAAGTGCCCTATCATTGCAAAAGCATGAATTAGCCCCCCAAAACTATAATCTCAAGAGTTCCAAGAAAGTTACCATTGTGTGGGTCACCTATCAGATTATTATCTCCTTGGAATGTTAAATCTCATGAAGCAAGAAATAAGATTGTTGAATGTTATCTTTCCAATATCTCTTTCCATCTTGTAGCTTCTGTTAATATTTGTTTTTGAATCTCACTGTCCATTCCATGTCCACTTGACAGTGACTGCTTTAATTGCTTCCACTGGCAGTACCAAGTTTTATGTTCTATGCTCTTTTCATGTTCAGGAAGTTTAGGATATAGTTTACACCATTTTTTCACAACTGGTGAATACCCTTCATTTTTTGCCAGCATACAGCATCCCTTCAGGAAACAGCTGATATGGAAAACAATACATTGCTTGGTTGGTAGTGCTCCAAACAAGCCAGTCTCCTGATATCTTTTCTGTCTTGTTAGAAGTCTTACATCTGAGAAGAAATTCAGGAAAATTATGCCCATCAAAATCTTTTGGCATTGACTTTGCTAGCTTCCGTATTTCTTCAAAAGTCAGGACACCAGATACAACAATTTTTTCACGAATAGAACCCGTTATATTTTCAGGCCACAAGCCTGGCTCTTTGAAAAGTCAAGAAGCAGATAGCGCAGCACTGCTCTTTCCTGCTTCTTGTAAACCTCTGAATGTGTAGTGCTAATGGTGGTACTACCTGACTATCTTCAAGCATTAGACTGGAGTCACATGATGCATGTTCTGGCAGCTTTTCTTTGTCATCAATTGCCAGTGCCCCAGACAGTCTCTATACTGAAATGGTTTTCATCTTGATTTTGTCCATCTGCTTCCCTAGTTAGTGTATTACCTGACTGCAGAAAGGCCTTGTCTGATTTGAAAAACTGGAGGATAGATTAGTGTCCTTTAGCTTCTTTTAGTTCCCTTTCTTTTACCTCCTTACATTTCTGGCTGCCTGATTTGTATTTATAGCCACCACCACACATGGCAGTATCGGGTGCGTGTGATTGCGGCTGAATTAGACACTTCCATATATTTTTGGGCCTGCAAATCCTACCAGAAGAAGCAGCAGCCCTGGCTCCCACTGTCTTATGGTGCTTTGCTTTTCCCCTCCCACCAGCTGTCCCTCCCTCCTGCCCATGCACAAGGAACTCTGGGACAGGTAGTTTTTTATCTTGATGCGATAGACTATGTCACAGAGAGGAGCACAAATCTCTCTGGCTCTCAGTCTCAAACGACAAGTCCTAGTTTAACTGCACAAGCACACTCTCTATTCTAGAGAAGGGCCTGGGCTGGGCGGAGACCCAGCAACTCACTGTTCAGAATGTTGCTTGAGATGCTCTAACGTTGCTTCTGCTTGGCTCCAGCAAATCTCACAAGATCAGGACAATAGATACAGGGAAATAAGTTTCTACAAATATCCTCAGGCATGATCTACAATTTAGCCTCAATTTTTTCCTCATGGTAATGGGGGTTGTAACCTGGGCTGGGCCCCCCAGGGCCTCTGAGCCCTGGTAAAGTGTACCCTCCCCATGTGGGGGCTCTGATTGCAGAGGGATGTACCACATGTGAGCTGAGTGATAATGAGTTCCAGCCAGTCCTCCTCAGTTGGAAATGAAGTGCCTCACGACTGTAAGGGTTTTGATGGGGAAAGGGGATTCGTTAGAAAAACAAAAGTGAGTTTCTCAAGGCTACGTGAAGAACAGGAAGCCCCTCAAATTTCAGCAAAAGAGAAATAATCAAACAAATTGATTATAACTTAGAGTCTTCAGGGTGTGTGTGGACAAAGGTTAGAAGAATCAGACACTTTTTCCAGCACATGCCAGGTAGGATCACAATTTAAGATATAAATAAGATGATCTAACAGTAAATCCGGTTGTGACTATTTTATTTTGCATACAAGTTCTCTTGGAGAAAGGGAAATGTGACCAATAAATCATGCTGTTATATATGTCTTTTGTTTTCCTGACTAAGAATAAAACTGGTATGTTTGGTTCTTTATTTCCCTTTATTTGTGCTTAGAAAGCCAGCTTTGGTTTTATCACTTTTAAACAGAAATGACCTTTACTTCAGTAACTAGGCTGATAATGTTGTGTAAGCATTTTGCAATAACGGCATGCTATGTAATTTGGGTCAAAAGCAAGTAAGTCACTCTTTTTCAAGGAACCTACAGCAGTGTAATTACAGTGAGTGGAGTGTGTATATATGTGACACCCATGAAAGAGTTAATGTGTATAAATTTACCTCATTATGCTCACCAGCTGAGTTCTGATGATTGGCAGGGTTTCTCTGGTCTCAGACAACACTGGAATTCTCCCTCTCCAGCTGGCCTGTGCAATTTCTGTTAAGATCAGTTGAACTAAATTCTTATTATAAACATATTTCTGGGGGTTCCTAACTCTACTCCAGACTCTTAATTGCTATTATTTCTCTAAATACAAGAGTGAGGTGATCCTGAGGAGCTATATCATAACACGTTACAAGAAATGTTTTAGAAAGAGGGAGCACATGCCTGGGAAAGAAGACTGAGTAGAGTTGTGAAAAGCGGATTAAAATCCTTGACTAGGAACACAAACATACATCTTAATGGTGTCAAGTTCAGACTAGCTCTGTTCAGGTATCCTAAAAGGGAGGCAGGTGATGCAGGGAAACCTTCTCTTTCACACCCTTACCCTCAGGAGTAGCTCTAATTGGGGTGATTATGCTGTGGAGACAGGGAAGAGGTTCAGAGTGGCTAAGAGTTCCTGCATCATTGGCTGGCCTCAGAAGAAGGATCACCTGTGTGGACTGACCAAACATTTTCTGTCTAAACTTTTCTGATGGAAGAATTGGTTTATGACCACAAAAAAGTTCATGCAAAGTGTTTGCTTTCTTTAGACTTCCAGTTTTTTACTTTTGTTGGAAATCTGAAATTATTGCTTTTCAGGCAAACCTCCCCCTTTTTTCTGTTCTCCCCCTCTCTCATTTTTCTCCCCACTGAACCTCTACAGAATTGTCATTTTTGTCAAAACTTTCCATTGGGGACTGATCTTACTTCCAGACCAGCTGTAGTATATGATTTGGGCTGGGGGCATAGGAGTGTTTGCTACATATTCTTGAAAGTATAGCAAATCCTTCTGGCCATCAAGCTCTTTGCCTTGGAGGAGGTATTTTGGCTTTCATAGAAGATGAACCCACTTCCCTTTGGAGTTCAAAATTCTTACACAAAATTGTACCTAAGGTTTTTATCATATGTGTTGAGTTTGAAATGGCACTTTGCTCTTTGATTCTTCTGAAATCAAGATGTTGTAGATGTGGATAAAGCGTGTTTACTCCTGGAGCTGAGATGAATAGCTGAATTCTATGACCATGGTAAAGACCCAGGCATTAATCACAGCAAAACTAAGGCAGTTTATCAGGGGTCTGCCATTTCCTTCAAGAATCTCATGATGTGGGGCGAACAAAAGGAGATGAAAGTGCTTAAAGGTGGCCATTCTTCATGGGCCTCCAGGGTGTGTGTGTGTGTGTGTGTATATAAATCAACTATGAGAGAAAGGAAAGCCCTGTTTTTAGGAAAGTCCAAACTCAGCTTTTCAAAGGGGTCTTGCATCAGACCAAGTCAAGGTAAGCAGCCTCAAAAGTAGAACTGCATAAAGTCCTAAAGCAGCCATGCAGGGCACACAGGTTTTTGTTTCAGTTGTTGTGAAATGCTTCTGGAAATCCTCAGTCCTGCCTTGATCTACAAAGTAGAAAGCATCTCTGCTTGAAGGCAGATGGATGCTGTACCACTGAGACAGAAGTGATTCTGAATCACAGTTTGAGAAGCACTGGCCTAGGTAATATTTCAGTCATAATGTTGTATTTATCTCTAGAGGTAAAGAAATAACTAGATGCTAATAAAAAAACTGTAGAGTATTAATTGGCTAGCAGGGACAGGCAAGGGAAGGCCCTCTTGTACTATGACAATAAGAGGATAATCTTCCTAGTCATTCGGTCAAGGTTTCTTTTTGGCTTTACAGTAGTACAGCTACAGAGGCAACAAGTTGTGTGGCAATTGCTATAGTAATATGCCAACTCCTCAGAGTACTGCATTAGCTTTTGTTGTGTCTGTTTAATTCCTTAATGCATAATGTATGCTTTTGTGAAGCTGCAGTATCTTGCTGACTTTCTTTTCCTAAACTATTCCAAATGTGTGTGGTGTTTCCTCTTCTGGCAAATAACTGAACTGGTTTCTGTATGGGAGACAAGGTGGGTGAGGTAATATTTTCTTTGGACCAACAGAAATTGGTTCAATGAAAATATTACTTCACCCACCTTGTCTCCTTAATACCCTGGGACCAACACAACTACAACTACACTGCACTGCACACACTTCCTAAGCTCAGTTATACCTTGAAAGCACAGCCCTGCATTGTGGGCAGTGTGGAGGTACACTGCCTCAGCAGGAACCCTGGGTTGCATTGTGAGGATTTCAAGGAAATACTTATTACAGCCAGCAGGTGTTAAGGATACCACTGATGTCAGAATCTTTCATATTTTAATACTATCTCAGTAGTTCTCATGACTTTCTAGCAAGACCTCTTGGTAACAAATAAATATATTATGTTTGTGAGTTATTTGAATTAATACATAGGCATTTCCCTCAGAAAAAATTGGGAGTATACTATAATGTGCTGCGGCAGACGTTTTAAAAAGGATCAGATGTTTACTGGACTAAACATAGTTAAATACCCTGCTGGCCTGACTTTTGGAGGTGTTGAGAATCCATAATAGTCATAGAAATCAATAAGAATTAAGGGCATTCAGCACTTCAGAAAATCAGATTATAAATGGCTTTTCTAATAGTTCTTTTTACTGAAGTAATTACTATAGTTAGAATAGAGATATTTAGCACTTATGAATGGTAATGGAGATATGGCCTGTGGCATTACAAATAGGAAGAGAAATGGTCTTGTTGGCTCTCTCTTTAAGGTGTGGTTTGCCCTTCTATGCTTCACATGGGTTCTGGAAAAATGAGAACTCTAGCTGGATGGGCTAAATCCTGAAGTCCAGATCTGGAAGCCAAATTTTCTACTGATTTTCAGCTTTCCTACATTCTTCATATATTCTAGCTTTGGTTTAATTCTCCCCTTTAATCTTTTTATATTGGAGTGCATGTGTGTGTTGTATTTTGTTTCCCTTTTTTTAAAAAAGTAAAACTCAATACAAAACTCTTTTCTGGTGACTTGTAAATAGTGGGTCCAGTTTATTCCAAAATAAGTGCAGTCTTAAAGTTAAAAGACTTCCACATACTCAAGTTTCAACAAAAGTAAGACTTCTGATCAAAAGTCTGTGCTAAGTCAATCTATTTGCAATAGATGATACTTCATAAAATTGAAGTAGAAATAGAAAACTGAAACTTGTGAACTTGTAGTGGCGATAGACTATAGATAGTTAGGGTACAAACTTGCTCAAATATTGTTTTTGATTTATTACCTCCAGATTTCTTTCCCAGATTTTGTTGCTTCTCTTTAATATTGGAGTGATTAGTTACTTTTGTGATTGGGACTTTTCCATAGTTATAATAATGGGCATTACGACTCATCTGTCAAGTAGCCATCTGTGGTATGGCAGGTAATTTCATTTTGATTTTCTTGCAGGGGAGAATTGGCTTGTAACCTGTGAGCATGTAAAATATAAACTAAGTGTCATTCTCTCCCAAAATCTCCTTGAAATTGGCTTTGAAGTTAATTTACCACAAAGACTGATTTCAATTCGGGGTGGGGGGAAAGCAGAGGTTGACTTCTTATAAAGGAAATTGGAAAGGTATTTTGGAATCCACTTGACCTGTACATATATTGCAGTTTCTTTAAAGTGGAATGATGTAACTGGATGTAATATCACTAAATCTACTTCAATCAGCTTTTCTGTGACAAACAGTACTAATTTTCCTTAATTACTGTAATAATATGATCTCAGATAGGGTTCAGGGATACACGACATTGTTTGTATAACTATTGTAATACAAAGCACCCATATAGCATCTTTCATCCAAGGATTTCAAGGCACTTAAACACTCACAAAGTAAATAGGCAGCATTAGCTTGTGTTTACAACTGGGTGAAGTGAGACTCCAGGAGAGATTAAGTGACTTGCCCAAAGTTACACAGATCAGTAGCCGATCTGAAAATTGTCTTTAGGAGTAGATGGTGGAGTTGGAGAAAAGAGAAATGCTACAGCTTTGGACTACTTATGCAGTAACTTTACTAATAGTATGTTTAAGTTTGTGCCAGAGATGCCCACATCTTTGGAGAGGAGTTGTATTTCTAAGTCAAAATAACTGGCATTTGCTCTATTCTGGCAAGAAGCTAGAAATGGGGTGCAATTAATCTGATGGCTTTGAGGAAGTTGAATTATTTATTGTGGATCACCAAAAGATGATTATGATGATATTATAATAAAGTTGTCAAATCCTACATTTAAAAATTTCAAATAGGAAAAGTTCTTATATAATTAACTTGATTTTCAGTTGGCAGCAATTAATTAATGATGCATACCTTGATAGAGTAAGGAAACTAATATATAAAAAAATCCAGAGAGGTTGATAAATAATGTCAAAGAATATACAAAAGCAAATTAGGATGGCAAACATGATTACTCTCAGGGACAAATTGTGCCCTCAGTCTCACCTGTGCAGCCCTATTGACATCAAGGTGGTTGCATGGGTTTAACTGTAGGGCAAAACTAAGGTGCATATGTTACAGAAAAACCAAGTAGCTAAAAAGGCACTTTGATTAAAAGACTGGAATATTTTTAAAAACTGGAAATATAGTGATGCATCAAATAACGTCAAGGAGAGCAAGTAATTTGCTAGAGGCAAACAGTGCAAATTTCATCCATCTTGCCTTCTGCTATACTGTCGGTTTTAAAAATATTGTTTCTTTAGGAAACTGATACTTGAATCAGGACCCAAAAAACTGTTTTATACAAGAAAACACTTAAGCGGTTTCCTGAATCAGGGCCTTGGTGCCCTGGGACCTATCCTATATATCCTTTTCTGCTATTTTCAGTGACCTGTAGGTGGCAGTCATATTTCCTTTGGTTGGTATAGGTATGCCCTGAAAAGAGTCCTGGTCCATGTGTGGAATAAAATCAAGACCGGTGGCCTTAGGCTGGAACCAAATCACTCCAGTCTGGTGAGTTATGTTAT